>MDKI01242747.1:0-60603 GCA_005239505.1 Nicotiana paniculata
AAGTTTTGTTTAGATTAAGCTATTAGCATTATCTTCCCTTTTATCTTTATGTTAGATTGACCTGTGAATATTTATTTCATCTTAAATAAGATTGCTTCTCTTTTGCTTTACATTGCCCAAAATTTATCTTGGTCGCATAATTTTCAATTTTACGCACTCGTAACGAAAGATTCATATCTTGTCGTAGGAGAGTCCAAATAACGAACCGTTTGATTTCTCGAAAATTAGAATTCAATATATAAAACATATCCAAAACTTAGAATCAAACACCTTCATAATAGATCCAGATAATACTTTGAAACCAACTTTAGATTTCACCACGTCGAAAATTTTAGATTTGCGCAGTCTCTCTAAAAAAACCATATCTTGGTATAGAAAATTCAAAATTATGAAATGTTTGATTTTTTAAAACCTTAACTTGCACATATATTATATATCCAAAATGAAAAATCTAATTCCTTAAGGATAGAATCAGATATTGGTTCGAAATCAATATTAAATTCTGACACAGCGACGATTTCAGATTTGCACAACTTCACCAAAACTTTTGCATGTTGCAGTAGAAATGTCAAAATTATAAACCGTTTGTTTTATTGGAAACTTAACTTCCAAATATATAAAATATACTAAATTCAAGGTTTAATACCTTAAGTATAGTTTCAGATAATATTTTGAAATCAATACTAAATCCTGCCACGATGACAGTTTCAGATTTGCACGACTTCACCAAAACTTTTGTATCTTGCTGTAGGAACGTCGAAATTATGAACCGTTTGATTTTCTGGAAACTAAACTTCAATATATAATACATATCCATAATTTAGAATCAAAAACTTTGAGAATAGTCCCAGATGTTATTTTGAAGCTACCTTTAAATTCTGTCACGTCGACGATTTCAGATTTGCACAACTTCACAAAAATATTTATATCTTGATGTAGGAATGTCGAAATCATGAACTGTTTGATCCATTGGAAACTTAACTTCCAAATCTATAACATATCCAAGAAACAAAAGTTAATGCCTTAAATATAATTTCAGATAATATTTTGAAATCAACTTTGGTTCCTGATATCCCGACAGTTTCAAATTAGCGCGACTTCACCAAAATATTTGTATCTTGGTGTGGGAGCCTTGATATTGTAAGAGTTTTTTAATTGTCAAAAATTGAAATTAAATAGCTTCATTCTCACCAAATATCTTGGGTCCAAGTCTCTCTGAATTTGAAATGTCATGAAGGCAGACCATAATAACTTGAAGGTTTGGCGAACGTGAAGGCATAACGGATCCTCGACTTCAATGCAAATGCTTGGCAACCTCCAAAAAATATTAATCATTTCATTGAAGACACCAATTTACCATAGCGGCTTGCCCCCTTTAAATCAAATGGTATCCATAGTTTAACAGAAGAATGGTATCCCAGCTCGATTTTCAAATACTGATTGAATGAATTACAATCCATTGTACTTCATTCGGGAAACGATTGGGGGATTATGTATCTTTTGAAATTTTGCGACTGAACTCATAATGAAATTCTAAGCTGCCTACGTACCTCGGTGAAGAGGATCAAGTCATACCGTAGTTCAAAGTGGGTAGAATTATTTCGAGGTCGCCTCTTTCGAGGTTTTCAACCTAGCTGACTCCCTTTTTTTTATACGTCCTAAATTTTGTCTAGGTCGCCTCTTTCGAGGTTTTCAACCTAGAGGACTCATTTTTTTTTATTATTATTATTATTATTATTATTATTATTTATTTATTATATTTAGGTCGGTCGTACACAGTTTAGACTCATGCGGGCCAGGAGTGTAGGAACATGCAGTTTAGGCTCATGCGTCAAAGAGCGCTACAACTTCAAGAATAATACTTATTTAGAAACTTGCCATTGATAGGGCCGATTCTCATACCATCTGCATCAACCAGCTTGTAAGCCCCACTTGAATAAGCTTCTTGCACGACATATGGCCCATCCCATTTTGAAGTGAACTTCCCTACATGTTTATGGGAAGTAATATTGGGTCTTCTTATGGCAAGGACTTAATCTCCTACTTGAAAGAATCTCGGGCGAACTCTTTTATTGAAGGCACGAGACAATCGAGCTTGATAGCATTCAATACTCTGTTGAGCTTCCAACCTCTTCTCATCAAGAGCCTCTAACTCTGCTAATCTAAGTCGAGCATTTTCTTCATCAGTTATCCCTTCTTGAATAGCCAGTTGTGTTGAAGGTCTTTGACACTCAAGTGGCAAGACGGCTTCAACTCCATAAACAAGTGAATACGGAGTCGCTTGTGTTGGCGTGCAGTGAGTCGTCCTATATGCCTATAGAGCTTCTTCCATACGGTCATTCCAATCTCGTTTGGATTTGGAGACGACTTTCTTCAGCAAGTTGCATAGAGTTTTGTTGAATTCCTCAGCTAGACCATTGGTGCCACATTTTACATCGAAGAGTTACGTTGCTTGAAGCCAAAGAGATCACAAATTTTGTTTATCAACCTATTATTGAATGGCTTTTCATTATCCGTTATTTTGTAACGAGGAATGCCAAAGCGATAGATTATGTTTACTCGGATGAAGCTTGCAACATTTTCCTTCTTTACTTCCTTAAGAGCAACAACTTTGGCCACTTTGAGAAGTAGTCAATTGCAGCCAAGATGTATAGGTGCCCACCAGAAGACTTTGGCAGTGGTCCAACAACATCCAATCCCCAAGCGTCAAATGGCCAGGATGCAACAGTCGGGTGCAACACTTCAGGAGGTTAATGAGTAAAATTTGTATGGAATTGACAAGCCTTGCATCTTCGAGCGTAGTCCAACCAATCTTTTACCATCGTTGGCCAATAATATCCCATCCTTTTTATATAGAAGCGGAGCTTTGGTCCAGACTAGTGTGATCCACATACTCCAGAATGTGCCTCTTGCAAAGCTTGAAGTGCTTCTTCTTCCCCTAAGCATCACAAGAGTACTCCCTTGAATGACCTTCTGTATAGAGTATCGTTGTAGTAAAGAAAGCGAGGTGCACGACGACGGATTTCAGTCCTTCTCCTCGAATTTTCAAGAAGTATCCCATAGCATAAGTATTCGATAATGGGTTGTCTCCATTCTTCTTTCGCAACTTTAGAAACCGCGACAAGATGCTTGAGTTCATTTTCTTCACCTTAAGCCTTATTTGGCGGTGGTACTACCCATTTTTGGCAAACAGTAACTTGCGCTTGATCATGCAGGGCTAATGATGAAGCTAGGGCAGCTAAAGCATCCGCCTTCTTATTTTCTTTCCTTGGCACATGCTGAATAGTCACATCACCGAGCCACCCCATTAACTTTTTAGCATAATCATGATATGGGCGTAGTTCAGGCTTCCTAACCTTATAACTACCCAAAAGCTGATTGACCACTAACTGGGAGTCACCAAAGACTTTTAATTGCAATTGTTTCATATCAACGGCCATTTCAATCCCAAGTATTAATGCTTGATACTCAGCAACATTGTTTTGCATCTTCGTCTTCTCGAGGGTCCCCATAATTGAAGGATATGTGATAACATGGTAAAATATCCTTCAATTCTGCATTATCCTCCATTGAAGATGGAACACTGTTCTCGCCTTGTACAGTGACATGATACGAAGAACCCATACTTTCTTCATCGTAATCACGTTCTTTAGTGTAGACCACAGTGTATGGCTTCACTTTCAGTACTTCATCACAAGAAACCATGACTTTTGTTTGTCGCCTCATTCTAGAAGGAACCAAACTTTGGAAATCTTTAGAGATTTTCTGAATTTTGGGCGAAGCGGGTGTTCTTGTATTTTGATAATTTCTCTGGAACTTATTCCCCTTCTTTAATGGACCCAATCTCTCAAATACGGAAGTTCTCACAGTTGATTTTCCAAGTCTATCAAAGACGGAAGGCCTGTTAGAAGCGGCAGATTCGTCTTCTATAGTGATATAATTGCTACTCGCCCTCCTTATTAAGATACGCACTGGTGACGGTTGCTTGTACCCCAAACCTTCATGTGGTTGCCTTGTTGAAGCTTCTGATGGGAGTTTCCCTAACTTTGACGGCTCATCGATATTGTATCCAGCTTTCGCAAATAGCTTGTAAGCGTTAGGATCAAAACCTTCATCTGTTCCCTTTGTAGGAAGTGCTACATTCTGCAAACGATTTTGGGCTATGAACCCTGCAAGCGGCTTTGAGGACGACTTTACTGCCTCAATTCATTTTACGGAAAGAGTTAACTCCTTTAGCATGTTAGTTTGGAGATTAGATTATTCTCCCTCGTCTTTCTTCCTCTTAGGGACATATTGGAGCTCAGGACTTACTTTCTTGCCATAAGATTCACTATCCCCTCTATGAGATTTATTCACGTTGGGTTGTACCTCCTCAGTAACGGCTTGGCTTTACCAATAGTCACCTCAGCTCTTTTAGTTATGGACTCTTCATTCTTTCTTTTCATGCCGTCATCAAATTTTAGCTCCTTCACAATGCGGTTCTTCAAGTAGAACTTTGCATCGGCGAAGTGTGACCCTGCCTCGGTGAATGTCTTATCATCAACAACTATCTTCTTCTCGACTTCACCCTCGTAGTATTTTAAACATTGATGTTAGGTAGATGGAACTACTTTTTTCTCATGTATCCAAGGCCTTCCAAGCAAAACATTGTATGAAGTCTTAGCATAAATCATATGCATCCATGCACTTGATTGCATATCTTCAATAGTGATTCCCAGCCTGATTGTGCCTATGGCTCTTTGCCCTCCTTGGTTGAATCCTTGGATCATCACACGACTTTCTGAGAGTTCGTTCATCGGAATACCAAGTTCTTTCACAGTGCGAATTGTCAAAATGTTCATTGAGGATCCTTCATCAACGAAAATGTGTTTTACCCTTTCATCACGCATATAACCAACTAGGTACAATGGGCGGTTATGAGGAGTGTCACCTAGCAGAAGATCATCATTTGTGAACGTGACTTTTTCCTCACAAGCATTAACTTCTTGAGGAGTGGGCTCGATAAGCTTTTCCGAAGATGGTGCCGATGGTAGGTCATCACTCCTTTCTTTCCCTTCATCGGTATGGAAACAAGAGGCATCAATACCCCCATGGGAAATCTTCGTGAAGAACAAACTTGGTAAAAACTCCTCCAAGGTCACTGGATGTCGTGGCTTTTGAGGGTGGTGCACCTCCACTTTCTCTTTCTTTACGTGCTTAACTGGGTTTCATCTCCTAGGTCTATTCACCATTATATTCCTCGTTGGTTGTTCCATTGATCCTTTTCGTGGGCTCCTTTTGTGGCACCTACGACGAGTCACCAGCATCCAACCTTTATCATCCTCAGGTTGACCGTCTTCAACCTTGTAGTTCTCCAGTAATTCTTCATTTTTACTTTCTTTGGAACTACATAATTCGTCTGGATTGAATGAGCCAAATATGATAGAGACTTGGTTTGCGCTTTCTTTCTCATCTTCAAGCACGATCTTCTTTTCACGAGCCAATTCCATAACTTTGTCCTTGAAGACAAAGCACTTCTCCAGAGGGTGGCTCACAAGTCGATGATATTTTTAGTAATTTGGGTCATCGATTTTCTCAGCTTCATTTGGTCGCTTCATCTCCGGAAGCTCAATGAGATTTAACTCGTGGAGTTCTTCAAAAATAGCTGGTACATCAGAATCTAAAAATGGGTACTCTTTCTCTTGCATTTCTTTTAGAGTCAACTTTCCACTTGGCTTATCTTGAAACGAAGTGGATTTCATACTCTGCCTCTTGCTCACCTTCGTCGTGAACTTCACAGGTGATGAGTTGACATTCATAACTTCTTTATTTTTAGATCTCGGTACAAATTTGCTCAATTTTCTGACTTTTTACTTGTCATTCCCTTTGCGAGGTTAATAGATGGGCAGCCTTTCATTTCCAGCAGAGGCCATGCTCAATTCTATGTCATGGGCACGAGTTGCGAGTTCTTCAAATGTGCCAGGTTTGCTACCTTGCAAGATGTAGCGCAATACCCAATGCATACCTTGGATGCACATCTCAATGCCAGAAGCTGCACTAAGCATGTCTTTACAGTTTAGGCTTGCATTCCTCCAACGATTGATAAAGTCGATAACTGGTTCACTTATCCGTTGACGAGTACTTGTGAGTTCTATCATACTCACAGTACGTCCCGTGCTATAAAAGCGATTGAGTAATTCTTGCTCTAGTTGATCCTAGCTATCAACAGATCCAGCCTCAAGGTCCGTGTACCAATCAAAAGCATTTCCTTTTAATGAGCGGACAAACTGCTTGACAAGGTAATCTCCATAAGTCCCAGCATTATTGCATGTCTCAACGAAGTGCGCCACATGTTGCTTTGGATTGCCTTTGCCATCAAACTGTTGAAATTTTGGAGGTTGATAGCCAGCAGGCATCTTCAACATATCGATCCTTGAAGTGTACGGCTTTGCATAGGTAAAGGAGGACTTGGAAGAAACTTCATTTTTCTTATCGTCCCTTCAATAAACTCCTTTAGTTGATTGATTGGAATCATCCCTTCCGAAGAGACTGGAATTTCCTTAGTGGATGCAACTTGTCGTGGGGGAGCATCAATCTCTTGGACTTCTGGGAGTTTTCCAGGTGCATGGGTGGATTCTTCTTCCATCAAGATTCCCACCCTATCTGTTAGCTTGTCGATTTTAGCATCTTGATTTTGCATGCACTTGGTCAAGCCAGCGATTGCTTCCGTCAAGTTTGCCAACTGCTCCTCCACAGATGAAGTGTTTGTTACCATGGCTTGCATGATTGTCATGGACGATGGAGAGTAGCATGGATTTTCACACAGATTGATCCTTGATTGGCTCACGCTATGTGGTGTAAGTGGGGAGGATCCATCACTTGAAGCGTCATCATATTCCTTCACAGCAGAGAGCTTGGAAGAATTTGTAGGCAATAAATTGCGTCGAGAAAATAAAATCAAGACCGAAAAATATTGCGACAATCATAGTATTTATTTAGAATATTTGAGTGTTACAATCTCTATGAATCCTATGATTCTTCCTTCCAATAGTAAATAAATTCAAGGGCCTTTGAGCTTGATCTTGAATCTATATTTGGTGTCACGAATGATGATCTTGTTCTTGAGCTTGATTGGTTGAACTTAACCTTGATTCGTTCTTCGTTCTTGATCTTGAACTTGAACTTGATTTCTTGAAGCTTGAAACTTGTAGATAAATTTGCGGCGTTTGATCCATGAGCTCTCTCTTGCTTGTTATTATAACTTCTGGTATCTTTTCTGAGTTATGAAGACCCCTATTTATAGTTGTGGGAGGGAAGAGTTATGATAAGAACAAACTCTTTCCGACCAATCAAATTAAAGTGTGACATGGCCGCATTTGATTGGTCAGAACATGTCACTTGCACACCTGGCGCGATTTTATTGGCCCTTTAATTTGATTTGTCATGTCTTGTCATTTTGACACGTGGTACGATCCCATTGGCTCTTCCATTTGACTTGGCGTGCCACGTCATATGACACGTGGCACCAAACTGGGCCTCTAGAAAAATGTCATCTTGGGCTTAATAAAGTGGGCTCATCCCTTTAGCCCAATTAAATGGGCTAGCTCAATGGATTAAGACTTATTTATTTAATATATATATATTGGTATAATTAATTCAATTATATTAGTCGTTAGTATATTTATGGACTATATATCTTGAATTTAAAATATAATCCAAATTATTTTATGAATTTAATTTTAATAAAATTTATATGCCTACAAAGCTGATCTGTGATTTAGTTCGGTTATTGAGATTTAGAGGAAAGCTTAGCCAATGTTTGATTTGGTTATTGCATTTCATCTTCACTTGCAATTTCCTTGGTTGTTTACCTGATTTGTTGCATATCTTCTTTATGTGCTAGATTGTTTTCTAAGCAAAGTACATTAAGTTATTGTGTGGAGTAAGGTGGTTTTATCTATGAGTCATAACTTGATCATATCATTGTTATGTACTTGTTGGAATTATTGGACTATACAGATCAGTTTCATTTATAATTCTTGCCTCTATTACCTCGTCGAGGTTAGTTGTGATATTTTCTGAGTGCATGAGGTCGGTTGTACTCATACTACACTCTGCACTTAATTGTGTAGATCCAAGTATTGGACCAAGCCACCAGTAGCGAAGGCTTGTTGGTAAGTTATCTTTTGGAGTGACGAGGTAGAGTTGTATCTCGAATGCAGTCTTGCATCTCTTTTCATTTTGTACTGTTATCTTTCATTCAGACAGTATTGTTTTTTGGTATTTCAGACTTGAATTTTTGTTTTAGATCTCATGAATCTATATTTACCAGTTCTGGGGGATTTGTTATGTATTGACATTGTCGTTTATATTAATTAGCCTTAGACTTATGCTATTTCTGTTAATTCAGTATTTATATTTCGCTTTATTATGTTTGGCTTGTCTAGCAAGTGAATTAGGTGTCATCACGACCGGTTGGTTGTTTAGGGTTGTGACAAGCTGGTATCAGATCTCTAGGTTCATAGGTTATATGGGTCATGAACAAGTTTAGTAGAGTCTTGCGGATCAATACAAAGATGTCTGTACTTATCTTTGATAGGCTACCGAACTGTTTGGAAACTTCACTTTCTAGTATTCCTGTCATGCGGATTTATTAATTTCAAACTTTGAACCTTTGCTCTTCTATTCTTTCAAAGATAGTAAGGATACATTCAGCTGGATTAGGCGGGAAGACACAAGAACCACCAGTCAGGGCCCTGAGATGCCAATCTGAGGTAGAGGCTGGGGGTGGGGCTCGCACTACAGCTAGAGTATCACTTGTGGATCCACCAGTCACTCCAATGGATTAGCATGTTCTACTGTTGAACCGGAGAGACCACTTCAAACACGGGATGTACCTATTGTTATACCTAGTCTTCATGAGGCCTTTGCACAGATCTAGAGTGTGTGAACGAGATTGGCTCAGGAGGGTATGATACCAGTTGCACCAGCTACCTTACAGGCTGAGGGAGGATCCCAGACTACCACTACCCATACGCAGTAGCAGCTAGCTCGGGGTTATCAGACACTTGGGGTATACCAGTTCTGCCAGTTGTTGCTGCTCTGGCTGAGGTAGGTCCATCTATGTTCGATGAGGAGCAGAAAAGGTTGGAGAGATTTAATAGGCTTGATCCTCCCGAGTTCAACAAAGGAGAGTCATAGGATGCTCAGAGGTTTCTAGATCGATGTCATCAGATTCTTGGCACAGCGGGTATTAGACACTAGTGGAGTTGCCTTTACTTATTTCAGCTGATAAAGGTATCCTACAGATAGTGGCAGACCTATGAGTCAGGAAGGATAGTTGGCGCAACACCACTAACATAGAATCGGTTCTCAATTCTCTTCTTAGAGAAGTTTGTTGGACAAACTCGCAGAGAGGAGTTGTGCAAGGAGTTTGAGCAGCTACGCCAAGAGGGCATGACTATGACCCAGTATAAGATGAGATTTTCAGATTTGGCACGTAATGCATTATGGTTGGTTCCCACTAAGAGGGAGAAGATCAGGAAGTTCATTCATGGCCTCAACTGTGGTTTACGTTATGGTTTGGCTCGAGAGGGTGAGACGGATACTAGGTTTGGCTAGGTGGTTGAGATTGCTAGGTGCTTGGAGCATGTTCGACTTGAGCGAAAGGAGAGGGAGGGCAAGAGGCCCCATGGTTTTGGTGGTTTTGGTAGTTTTAGTGGTGCCTTGTCTGGAGGCTAGTCTTATCACAATAGAGGTTGTCCTTCTAGACCCGCTCAGGTAGCTCATTAGAATCCTCGTAGTTCATCCCAACACAGTTTATACAGTACTCGCCCAGTTCAGTCATCATTTAGTGCGCTTCCGGCACATAGTTCTTTTCGTGCATCATCTACTCAGGGTTTCACAGGAAGTTATTCGGGTTATTAGGGTCAGAAGCCTTATAGGAAGGGTTGCTTAGAGTGTGGAGACTTGAGTCATCTCAAGAGGGATTTCTCCAAATTTTTTAGTAGCATTCCACATTAGAACATGCAGCCTATGATATCAACACCAATAGCTACATCACCTGCACAACTAGCTCGGGGTGGGGCTCAGTCAGTTTGAGGTCACCCTAGAGGAGAAGGCCAGTCAAGCAGTGGTGCGGCCCATTGCTATGCATTTCCTGCCAGGACAGAGGCAGTTGCTTCCAACACCGCGATCACAAGTATTATTTTAGTGTGACACATGGATGCTTCAGTGTTAATTGACCCTAGTTCCACTTACTTTTATGTGCTATCCTATTTTTCTCATTATTTAAATATGCCTCGTGATTCTTTAGATATGCATGTTCGTGTATTTATATCGATGGGTGATTCTATTATGGTGGATTGTGTATATCGGTCATGTTTGGTTACCATTGAGGGTTATGGGATGAACCGATCTTTTATTGCTCAGTATGGTTGATTTTGAGGTGATTTTGGATATGGATTGGCTATCTCCTAATTATGCTATTCTTTATTATCACACCAAGACTGTGACGTTGGCGATGCCGGGGTTGCCTAGGTTGGAGTGGAGAGGTTCTATTGGTCACACTTCTAGTAGAATGATTTCACATTTGAAGGCTCAATGGATGGTTGTGAAAGGGTGTTTGGCGTACTTGGACTTTGTGAGAGATGTTAGTGTTGATACTCGTACTGTTGGATCAGTTCTAGTAGTGAGGGAGTTACCAAATGTCTTTCCTGTAGATTTTCCGAGCATGCCACCCGAAAGGGATATTGATTTTGGTATTGATTTGGTGTCGGGCACTCAACCCATCTCTATTCCACTGTATCACATGACACTAGTAGAGTTGAATGAGTTGAAGGAAAAATTATAGGATTTGCTTTACAAGGGTTTCATCAGTCCTAGCGTGTCACCTTGGGGTGCACCACTACTATATTGTGAAGAAGAAATATGGTTCTATGAGGATGTGCATTTACTACAGGCAGTTGAACAAGGTTACTATCAAGAACAAGTACCCACCACCGTGTATTGATAAAAAAAATTTATCAACTTCAGGGTGATAGGATATTCTTGAAGATTGATTTGAGATCGATGTACCATTAGTTGAATATCCGGGCTTCAAACATTTCAAAGACGCCTTTCAAGACCCGCTATGATTGATGGTAGGCTATAATCACGTATTATAGTCGCTCATTGGACTCTAATTTACTACACTTTAATAGTGTTTGAGCTTTAATCGTTAGTGTTTTGCACTAATTGTGTATTTTATGCCTCGTAAGAGGATTCCGAGCTATGTAAATATGGACCTAATTTGAGTAATTTGGAGCTTTAAAGTTTGTGTAAAGCCCAAGGTATTAAGCCAGAATCGTGTTCGGCGGTCGAGGACTACATCTGGATATCAAAAATCAAGGAAAAAGCCGGACTCTGAGAAACTTCCATAGTCACGGCGCATGGAACGGTGCGGCTGCCCATTTTTCTGCTCCTGTCAAAGTTCAAGCTCTTTATAAATCCCCACAACCGCCCCGCCAGGCGCGTCTCCCCATGCGGCGCACCGGTACAAATCTTACAGAGTATTCTCCAAATTTGCGTAGGAAAAGGTGTTGTTGTCCGGGCCCAACCCTACCTAGTATAACTATATGGAAAAACGTTATTTTTAGGATTTTGGACACATCTAAGACCTAAGGAGGCTAAGGAGGAGAAGCGAAAGCAGAAGAAATTCATCATTCAATCCTCACTCAAGACAAGAGTTTGGATCATTTTATGTTTTTCTTTATATTTGTGTTGAATTACTCCATATCTATGGAGTAGTTCTCTTTAGGGATTGATGGATTTGGTGTATTGATATTTGTTTATGAATATTAACTCTAGTTTTTATATATTGAATCATTTTGGGTATTTTAATTCTTGCATCTATACTCACTTGTTCATGTAATTGAGAGGGGCATGCTTGTGATATATTTGCATTATTTTGTTGGTTGAGTGCATTAATTCTTTTTAGTAATCGAAAGATACTAGTTGAATTATTGTTTAAACCTAGTTAGGAGGATAATCGAGAGAGGTTCTCCTAAAGACCAATCCACTACGAATTGGTGCATATCTTCACCGAGCTTAATTTTGTTTATATTTTGAGGTTGATACTGGAGGTTTGTTAATGAAAAAGACACCAGAGGAGATAGTCACTATTCTCGATGAATTGTCTGAAGATGCAAATCAGTGGCCCTTTGAGAGTGCTGAAAGAAGAAGGGCGAATGGTATTCACCCGGTTGATGCTAACACATCTGTGCAGGTACAACTTGATGCTATGGCGAAGGAAATAAGGAAGATGACCTTAGCCTCAATATAGAGCGAAGCTCATACAACATGTGATATTTGTGGAAGAGGACACCCTACTCATGAGTGTCAAGCCCCAACTGAGGAAGTTAATGATGTTAGAAATTATAACTTTAATGCAATGGGTCAGAGGCACCATGTTTTTCATGGAGTTCACCTGGGGCTACAGCAAATGCATGGTAATAAAATAACGCCAGACCTCAAGGACAAGGGGCGCCTGTTCCAAAATCAGCAGATGCCGCAGTTTCAGCCTCAATGACAAATTCAGTCTGGGTAAGAAGAATTGATGAACTCCTTCATTGTCAAGACAGATGAGAGATTAGATGCTCATGGTGCATCTATCAAATAACTTGGCATAGGGTTGCGAAACCTGGAGAAGCAAGTGGGACAAATTGATACCATATTGTCTGAAAGTATCCCAGGTACTTTTCCTGCTGATACTGAAAGAAACTCCAAAAGACTGTAAATATTGTAACTCTGAGAAGCGGGCAAGTGTTGTAAGATCCCACTCTAATCCAAAAATAGGTGGTACCTAAAAAACAAAGTGATGAGAATTTGAAAAATGAAGTGGATAAGAAGAAGAAAGGCAAGAAGGACACTTCGAGAAGGGATGAATCTAGTGAAGAGAGCAAGCACGTGCCTGCTTTACCTTTTCCCCAAAAGCTTTATAGAGAGAAGTTGGACAAGAAATTTGAGAGATTCCTAGATATGCTGAGACAGGTTAATGTAAATTTTCCATTCACAGAGGTACTCTCTCAAATTCCAGCTTATGAAAAATTCTTTGGAGATCCTTACAAAGAAGAGGAAGATTAAGGAGACATCGGTGGCCAAGCTCACAGAGCATTGCAGTGCAATTTTGCAAAACAAACTCCCACAAAAGTGTGGAGATCCAACGAGTTTTACTATACCCTACTCTTTAGGCTCTATTAATTTTTATAAATCTTTATGTGATTATGGTGACTTAGTTAACTTAATGCCTCTATCTATTTACAGGAAACTGTAGAAGGAGATTGGAGAGATAAGGTCAGTACCAGTATCTTTGCATCTAACTGACCAAACAACTCTGATACTCGAGAGGATAGTGGAAGATGTCTTAGTTTGGGTAGTTAAGTTCGTTTCCTGTGGATTTTATTGTATTAAATATGGAGGAGAATAAGGAGGTCCCTCTCATTTTAGGAAGACCATTCTTAGCAACGGGTAGAGTAATATTATACATACATGATAAAAAACTCATGCTTAGAGTGGGGGAGGAGACTCTAACTTTTGAGATGAATATAGAAACGGGGTGTGAAAAAAGAGAAGCCAGCTGCAAGTGTTGAGTGGAAAGTAAAGAGTTTTAAAGAAAAGGCTGCAACGAGTGAAAAATATAAGTGTGGGGTCTATATCAAGAAGGTTGAGAAAAATCTGTCTGCGTGGATGTGTGCATTGGTTCGGGCGCGTGGAATAGAGCCCGACTTTGACTCAGACCCCAACTGAAAATTCAAGGAAGTTTCTTTTACCTTATGCATTTTAATTGTGTATGTCATGGGGACATGCCACAACTTAAAGTGTGTGTTAGGGGGATAATTGTATGTTGTATATATATGTGTCAGTTTTGTTGTTTTAGTAGTTAGAGTTAGAAAAAAAATATTTTAAAAAAAACCCATAAAAACTTTCAAATTTCTGATTTTTCCTGACGATGGATATCATTCGACAGATTTATTGCGGGATTTAAGTCGAAAGAAAAAGATAAAAAGATTTTCTTTTATAGGTAGTGTAATAATTTCCCCTTAATTTTTCTTTGTGCTGCGGTACTTTTCCAAGGGTTTTGTTTGAACCGGGTGTAGTTAGATTTTTGTTTTTAGAAGTAGGAAGCCTTATGATATGAATTGAATTTGAGACAAGATCTCTTGACTTTATTATGCCTTGACAATATCGTTGGAAATATATTTAAAAGGGATACAACTTTCATGTTTTAACTTTTTCCAAATTACCAACAGAACACCGGCCACGTGCATGGCCGCGCACTGGTCGCGCATGGGAGCGCATGCGGGGCAGAACAGGGTGAAAAGTGTGCGGCCAAGTGCGCGAGCACACTTCCAGGTGCACGTCCGCGCATGTCATGTCCGGGAAAAGTGTATTATTTCGCATAGGAGAAGGTGTACTTTGTTTGGGCCCAACCTTACTTGGTATATATACATGGAAAAATGGTATTTTGAGGACTTTTGACATAATTTAAACCTAAGGAAGCTAAGGAGAAGAGGGAGAATCAAGAGCACAAGGATTTCACTATTCATCCTCACTCAAGACAAGGGTTTGGATATTTTATGTTTTTCTTTGACTTAAACTTAATTGTGATGAATTTCTCTATATCCATGGAGTAATTCTTTTTTAGGGATTGATGGATTTGGTGTTTTGAGAATTGTTTATGGATATTAACTCTAGTTTTATGTATTGAATTGTTTTGGGTATTTTATTGTTGCATCTATATATTCACTTGTTTATTTAATCGAAAGAGGCATAATTTGTGATGTTTTGCATTATCTTATTGGTTGAATTCATTGATTCTTGTTAGTAATCGAAATAGGCTAGTTGAATTAATGTTCAGACCTAGGTAGGAGGATAATCGAAAGAGGTTCTCCTAAAGACTAATCCACTATGAATTCTTGCATATTTTCACTGAGCTTATCTTAGTTTATATTGTGAGGTTGAGACTTAATCGAGAGAGGAGTTTCTATTGAACATTCGAACTAATAATAGAGTGAATTTGAGAGAATCACTTGAACCTTAGAAGTGAATCAACTAGAGTTAATTCCCAAACAAGTATCCTACACCTATCCAATCAACACCTATTTTCTCCCCTTGATATCTTCTTGCTTACTCTTGTTGCAATTGTCATTAGCCAATAGTTAGACTTTTTGTTAATGTTAGTTGTAATTAACACAAATCTAATTGTTGATCATCTGAAACAGAAATTAAGCTACAAATTACTATAATAACTATTTAACTCTAATCCATGTGGATATGATATTTTAAATTCTTATATTCGACTAGCGAGCATAATTTGTGTTATGTTTTAGCTCGTCGGTTGACTTTATTGCTACCGCGCTCAGATTTTGGTTTTGGGAGTTAGAGTAGGTCCGATGTGCCATTTATGACTTGCGTGCAAAATTTGAGGTCAATCGAAGTTGGTTTGATAGGTTTCGGAGTCAATTTAGAAGTTGGAAATCCATTAGTTTCACTAGGCTTAAATTAGGGTGCGATTCGTGTTTTGGATATTGTTTGATGTGATTTCATGCTTCGGCTAAGTTCATATGATATTTTAGGATGTGTTGGTATGTTTAGATGGGGTCTCGGGGGGCCTCGGGTGAATTACGGATGGCTCAAAGATCAAAAGTTGGACTTAATGCATTGCTGGAGAATTTAAGTCGCTGGTGTAACCGGATCTGCAGTGGGCCTCACCGCAGATGCGACGCTACATGTGCGGCTGGAATGTCACAGGTACCTAAGGGGCCTGGCTTGGGGATTATCGCAGAAGCGATATGGGTTTCGTAGAAGCGAAGTCGATTTTGTGATGGTCGTTCTGCAGAAGCGAAGTTTGGCGTGATGAGCAGGAACCGTAGATCCGGATGGTGTCCGCAGGTGCGGGCGCGCAGAAATGCTTGGTTGACCGCAGAAGAAGACCCCGAGAAGAAGGATTTTGGCCGCAGAAGAGGCAAGTCGGTGTTTAAGTCATCTTCGCAGAAGCGAGACATTGTCCACAAAAGAGAAATCGCAAGTGCGATAATGGAGGTTGCAAAAGCAAAATCGTCGGCAGTGTGTTAAAATGAGGGTTTGATTGTTTTTCTCATTTTTGGGATTTTGAAGTTCGTCCTAGGGAGATTTTTGGAGAGGGTTCTATCTAATTTGAAGAGGTAAGTGACTTTTTATCCCTTCTTTCCATAAATATTGAATACTCATTGATTAATTCACTTATTTCTCATAAATCTAAATTAGAATTTCTAGATTTTTGGACTATGTTATCGGAGAGTAAAATTTAAGGATTTGAGAGGCAATTTGTGGTTGGAATTGGATTATTTTAGTATTGATGTACTCGTAATTGAATGGGTGTTCGGAATTTATGAATTTTGCCGGGTTCCGAGGTGCGGGCCCGGGTTGACTTTTAAATTTTGGTCAAATATCTTAGATTTTATCATTTTGAATAAATTCCTATAGATTTTGTTCATAGTATTATGTTATTTTGGCTAGATTCGATCTTGGTACGTGCGGGAAGGGCTTGTTAGTGGAGTGATTTGGTTTGCTTGAGGTAAGTAACTTATATAAACTTGGTTGAGGCACTAGTTTCCAGAATTGTTTGTGATAGCTACGTGCTATGGGTGCACACATGTCTGGGGTTTGAGTCCATGTACTGACACTGGGGGTATTTATCCATGCTCGGGTTGTGCTTGGGCTATGATAGGCCTAGAATTGACTGTTAAGCTTTAAGCTATGATGCTTCGCATATTTGTAATATTTTTGTGAACTATTTGAGCCATGTTTGAGGCTACATAGAGGTTTAATTCCTGAATGAACTTGATAAATGTTATTCTGTGATGAAATTGCCAATTCGGGCTATGATAGCACTTTGCACATGCCTACACTTAGCATATTATTTTTACCAGTCTAGGAGCACGAGATTTGTTACTTATTCATCACATACATGTATTCTTTTTTATTCGCTCATGTGTTATATGATTGGATTGAGTGCATGTGACCAAAACGGGCAGATTGTGTTGTTATACATGTGACCATGCCAGGAAGATTGTGTTGTTATGCATATGACCATGCCGGACAGATTATGTTGTTATGCATATGACCACGTCGGGCGGGTTGCGTTGTTATGCATGTGATCCTAGGGAGATGGATCTATATCCTAGGGTTGCGTTGTTATGCATGTGACCATGCCGGGCGGGTTGCGTTGTTATGCATGTGATCTATATCATTATTGCTTTGTACTTGTTAAAGAGATGAAACTGTTCAGGTGATAGCTAGCATCATTTATATTTTGTGCTTTTTTTGTCTCACCGAGGTTAGCTATAATACTTATTGAGTAAATGGGTTGGTTGTACTCATACTGCACTGTGCACTTTATGTGCAGATCTCGCTACATCTAGACGCGGTGATTGCTAGATTTGGTACTAGTGCCTGCTCGAAAACTTTGAGGTAGCTGCTATGACGCCCACAGACCTTGACTCTCCTTCTTTTTTTTTTATTCAGTATTTTTTGTTACTCAGACAGTTGTACTAGAGTTTCAGACTATGTTGATACTTAGTAACTCATGTACTCATTGACACCAGTTGTTGGGATGGTTGTAGTAGAGTTTCAGTTACTTTTATCAGATATTTATTGAGATTTTCTGTTATTGAGTTTCTTAAACCTGTTTTATTCAAACGTTTATTTGTTATGTGAATGTCGGCTTACCTATCAAGTATGTTAGGCACCATCATGACGGATTGGAATTTTTGGACCGTGACATAATTCATCAAAATGAAGTTAAGTGTTAAGTATATGTAGCAACACCTTGAAACGTTTTTGTACATATTAATACAATCTAAAATAGGCAATTTTCATATATCTTCAAATTCACATTTAGGAAGTGCGAAGTAAAATGCAGCCTCATTATAAAGATGGTCAATTGAGAGTGGAAATATTAGTCTAAAACTTTGGGGTTTTACATTACCCTTTCCAAGCCGAAGTGAAAAAAATAGACAGTGAAAATACACTAGCCCGGCGCGCCCTGCGTCGCGCTAGTGGGACTTTTCAGAGAGTTGGTTTTTGTTAGATGTCCACCTCCACACTGCCGCGGCGCGATAGTGTAACTTTCTCAGAGTTTCGTATTTTATCATTTTTTAACATCCCGAATTGGTCATCGACCCCTGAACACGGTCCCGATTTAACTCCTTGGGTTTCTACTCAGACTTCAAGGCCTCAAATCATCCATTTTAGCTTATGCATCTCAACTCGAAATCATACCCTACACGGTATAACACGCATAATAAGTACAAACTACTAGCAATTATACTCAAATACAATCATAGTATAGTAATTAAAGTGCAAAATATAGCTACAGTACGGATTCCCAGTCTACCATCACTCTTCCAGCTATTCATATGCTTTGTCAAAAAAGGTTATAATCTCACTTCCATTTAAGAAGGTTCGAATTTTCAAATCCCATGAAGTGTTGTTGGGATTTAAACTTATAAAGGTTTGAACCTTAAGAATCATGCCTGGGGTTTAAAACTCCAATAAATCTTCACATTTAGATCGTAAAGTTTGAACCTTATAAATTTTTATTGGGGTTTGAACTTATAAAGGTTTAAACCTCATGAGTCGTTACTTATAGTTGAAATTCAGCATATTATATTGGTGTTTCACTTGTAAAATTTTTGAACTCCAGCAACTGGAATTGTTCCATGTCTTAACTAGGAGTATTTTTCTCCAAAAAAATAATTGTGTAAAAGGAGTGACTAAATACTAATTGCTTTTTAAATACTGACTAAACTCTAATACTAGCAAGGATTAGAAGTAACTATTTGCTAATTTCGTTTATTTATCGAACAATTGTTTATTGTTCATTTATTTTAATAAATGCAAAATAAATTGTCTGTTATAACAAAACCAAAATAAAAAACAATTGTCCTGCAACAATACCTATTCCATTTTAAGTAAAATAAAAAACCAAAAGGTTATTTTCTGGAAAAAAACACATGCAAAATTATTTCTTCTGGAAACAAATCCAAACACACAAATAGTTTCCCAAAGAAAAAAATAAAGCAAAACCCAAAATATAACTTAAATTAATTGATACTTTAAAGTAAAATACATTTACACCAGTTATAACATACTATTGACCATCGTACTTACCATATGTACTAAGTTACCAATCTTAACTTACTATATGCGCTTACTAAAAATTGATTCTCAAGCCACCCAAGTGTAAAACTTTCGGGGAAACTACCAGTTTTGTTCATTTATAAGTAGTTCATTACAAAAATTGACAATTCTTAAAATATTATTAATACTAGTCAAATATTACTGATATTAGCCAATTAGCCTTTTGTAGCAAAAAAGATCAAAATTTTGCTTTCTTTTGAGTGGGTGTTATTAGAATCGATTTGGTACATATTAAGGAGCTTGAATCTCAGTTTTGGGATGATTGATGAAGTTTTGAGGTAGTTTGAATTGAATATTCGAAGATAAAACTGAACATAAAAAAGTTATATGTATATCACACTGTGTATCATTTGTGTATCACATATATATCATATTTGTATCAATTGTGTATCACATGTATACATGCGGGTGTAGTACATGCATTATACATGTTTGATACATGCGTCACAGAAAAAAAAATTGACCTCGATTTAATTATGAATTTTGATACAAAACCAGTCCAAATCACCTCCAATCTTCCTCAAATTTTGTATATTGACTTATCTATATGTTTTCAATGAATTTCAATTATACCCATAGAAAAAATTCCTTTTTTGCTTAGATTTTTGGAATATTGAATATAATATTTTTGTATTTCATCACCTTATTTGCTACCTCATCCATGAAATTTCCTTTCGGTCTTGCATCTAATGTTGTTAATCAGGCATAAAAATATGAAAGGAGATTTTTGCATGTGATTCTTTGAGAGAAAGAACCTTATTTATTTGATTTTTCAATTTTTATATGTTCTTGGCTAGTTTTGGTAAGTCTATGATTAATGGCTAGAAATTGGTAAATTGAGACTTATTTGGGACATTTGTGTAAGTTTCCGAAACTTTTAAGCGAACGGTGTATAAGAACTAAACATTTGTTAACCAAACTTCAAATAGTATACGATTGAGGTCAACAAATAATTCTACTATCTGACACAGGTGCAACAACATTTTTAGAGAGTCCGACACACTAGACAACATTTTTGACAATTCCTTTGACATCTTAACTACATTCAGAGACTTTGAAGTAGCTTCAATGTCTCATCAATATGCTTTTCAGGTTGGAACTGATTGTTATATACGAGTTGAACTACTCCATTCTTGTCAAGTACATAAGTTTGTCTTCCAGGCAATGTACCAAAAAGGTCTGCTGGGACTCCCCATTCTTTTCTAACCTTGTCGCCTTCATCACTCAGCAAGGTATATGGAAGTCTGTATTTCTTTGCAAAAGCCTGTACAACCCAAATACCTCGTTATAACACTTAGCAATATCGAACTACAGAAATGTAGAGAATAACAATTCATAATAAGAAGAAAAAAATACAAGAAGTTTGAAACATGATGAGTTGGTGTACATCCTTGACATAAGAAGTGTCATGGGCGGCTTTCCAGCCATGTCCCATGACCCCTTGGACGCGCTCCGTGGCGTCCTGGCAAGCCTCCCAACGCCTAGCGCCACAGACGGCTAAGTGACAAGCGCGCATGTGTCTCTGTCGCCCCACCGATGTCCCTCGCCAGCGCCCAGCCGCTGCCTGCCAACAGCGCCGTGCGTGCAGATTGTGACGCCTAAGACAAAGTTGCTGACAACGGACCTGTTTCTACCCTGTAGAAAACTAAGTCCTTTTCATTGTAAATATAGAGTAGTTTTATTCCATTATGATTCTCTAGCTTATTTAGGTCAAGTCTTGTAACTTTAGTTTATTTTTTTTAAGCATTATTAGGGGATCAAACAATCAAAAACTTTCTAGCAAGCAATTATCTGTACTAGTGTCTCTCCCCCTCGACACCGTGTTGCCTACTTTTGTAATAGCTTTCATTAATGCAATCAAGTTTTCTTTCAATTCTCATGTATGTTCTCTCAATTGTTCTTGACATTGATTTTCCCATACGGCACTAACAATCTCGTCTAGCGTACGGAAGGGACCTTAGTTGGCGGACAGCAACTGCACTGACATCAGTTGCTTAGTCTTACGTCGCCCTTCCAAGGAATCTCAGGAAGGCGCCGCGTTACAGAAATAATGACTTGCAAAGAAAAGTATAATTTTGACAGGGTGCCAATAGAAATTCAAATCAATACAGCGTAAGTAATTAACTATCCAGTTCTCCCAAGTACAATTAGAAACAAGAACCTGATAGTTGTCTGTCTGTGAATCAGACCATCAGGGAGTTGACCAGTTGTGTATAAAATCAAACATACAAGGTATTTTTTGGTAAAACCACAGCTATTAATACTCGGTGCAAATTTTAGACGACAAGACTGATAGGAAGAGCAAGCTTAATGTAATTTGTTTTGATTATAAGAATCAGAACTCCAGATTACTGACTACCTATCATAGAGGAACTCCAGCTAACTATTTTTAACCAACCAAGTAAATCTATAATACCTTGTGGGATTCTGGATCGTCACCGCTAATCCCAACAACTTCCGCTCCTGCTTGCTTGAACTTTTCATACGAGTCCCTGAAGGAACAGGCCTGTATAAAATGTTCACACATTTGCGATCACCATGGTAACTTTTTATGCATACACTTTTGAGGCATGAAGAGAACAGTTTTGCTTTCAGGAATCATGCAATTAACTTCCAGCTAAAAAAAAAAAAGAAATAAAATAAGAATGATGGCAACAGAAGAGCAAGGGAACTTAAGTGAAACTCGATGATGATAAAACCAAGTACTTTTACTCCATAATCAAGCATAGAAAATTGATCAAGCATAGAAGATTGAAGCAGGATACCACTCAACTGAAGGATGCAGCATGTAATTGGTAGACTGATCCTGATACAATATTTTATTGATTATTATAAGAAACTGCTAGGAAGAAGGAGTGATCACAGAGTTAAGTCCTTTAACAGTAAGCTGAAGAATGGTCCAGTACTGGACATTATACAGCAGCTTAAACTACTTAAGCCATACACTGAGAAGGATGTTAAAAATGCTATCTTCCACAATGGATATGGTAGTGGTTTCTTCAAGGCAGCTTGGTAATTGTAGGCAAAGACATAACTGATGCTATTCTGGAATTTCTCCACAATGGAAGACTCTTGAAACAGCTAAACTCAACTAACATAGCATTGATGCCAAAGACTGCAGCACCTAAAAGAGCCAACCATATATCCTGTTGCAATGTGCTCTACAAGTGCATATCAAAGATGATCTATACTAGACTTAAAGATGCAATAAGTGTAATCGAGGCTGACAATCAGTCTGCCTTTGTGCAAGGTAGATCCATAGTACACAATGTACTGATTTGCCACGACTTATTGAGACACTATGGGAGGAAAACTACACCAAGATGCCTGATGAAAATTGATCTAAGAAAAGCTTATGACATGGTAAGCTGGGAGTTCCTAGAGGACGTAACTATGGATTTCCAAACAGATTTACAAACTTAGTGATGACTTGTGTATCCTCTCCAACCTTTACTATTAAAGTAAATGGGGAAGAGCATGGCTACTTTGATGGAAAAAGAGGACTTAGACAAGGGGATCCTATGCCTCCTCTCCTGGTTGTACTTGTTATCGAGTACTTGTCCAGAGTATTGAAATGCATGTGTGCCCTTCCTGATTTTGCATTCCACCCCATGTGTAAACAATTAAAACTTTCACACTTGATATTTGCAAATGATCTTAGGATCTTCTGCAAAGCAAAATACAAATTTTGTCAAAAGAGTAATGGAGGCCTTAGCACATTCTAGTGATGTTTCAGGGCTGGTTGCAAACATGGACAAATCAAGTATCTTTATGGCTAGGATTGATGATCAAACCAGGGACCAATTGATTGAAATAACTGGATTTACACAAGGTACCTTTCCCACCAGGTATCTTGGTCTGCCTCTTTCATCCAAGAAATGAAGTAAATTGGAATGTGAACTAGTTGACAAAATCACCAACAGGATCACCACTGTGTACTAAAAGCGGATCTCCTATGCAGAGAGATTGCAGGTCATATTAGCAGTTCTTTTTTCTATCCATAGCTTCTGGGGATCTGCCTTCATCCTACCCCAAAGCATTCTCAAAGAAGTTGATAGGAAATGCAGGAAATATTTGTGGGGAAGAACAGATGAGAAAAAGAAAGTATCATTAGTGGCAGGAGAAAAGGTGTGTTGGCCAAAGAAATATGGGGAACTTGATATCAAAAACTGCAGGAGTTGGAACACGGCATCTGTTGGGAAGCTACTCTGACAATTAGCGAAGAAGAAGAAGAACTCCTTATGTGTGAAGTGGGTGCATAGCATCCTATGTTGCACGGACTTTCCAAAATGTAGCCGTACCCGTGTCGGATCCTTAAAAAATGCACTACTTTTGGAGGATCCGACACGTATCCGGCCACATTTTTGGAGAGTCCGAGCAACATAGATAGCATCTACATGAAGACTGATACTAATATTTGGACTCATAAACCACCCCAAGATTGCAGTTGGTATTGGAAGAAGGTGAATGCACTAAAATAAGTCATGCAAGGCTGGTACACTCAGGGAAGATACAACTTGAAGCAAGATGGACAATATTCAATCACTGGCAGCTATAATGCATCGGTGGGACAACATGGAAGACTAAAGATTGCAGAACTAATCTGGACTGCATTAGCTCAACCAAAACATAGATTTATAGTATGGCTAGCTGTACAGGGCAGATTGCTTACAAAGGATAGACTGAGGCATCTAGCCAAGCTGTGGAGACCCCTCTGCATTTATCGGCAGAATGTGACTGGATAGGAGTTGTGCGAGAAGGCATCCAACAACGGACAGGAATTACTATACGACAAGGAGAAGTTCATAAGGTGCTTGAAGGGATAAAGAGAAGGCAATGGAAACAATTCCACAAGGAGCTGATTGAATCAATTTGGGGAGCAGTGGTGTACCATGTGCGGAAAGCAAGGAACCGGAAGATCTTCGGAGGAACAATTGTAAACTGCAAGATCTTCCGAGGAACAGTTGTTAATATTGATATAGTTTTGGTACAGATTAAAAGAGAAGACATAGAAAGAATAGAATTACTCAAGGATTCTAGGAAAGCTAGCAGTTGTCATAGTTTACTACACAAGTTACTTTGTAATTAGTTGCTTCACGGACTAAGTTGGAGGCCTGTTCTTCATTGCACACTTCCTAGAAGGTGGTTTTGGAGGATAGGTGCTCTTTAGGTGTATGGTTTTTTTGGGGAGTTAATGGTATTATTTACATTTTTAACCAAAAAAAAAATTGAGAGTAGTCTCATATGATCAAACTTCACAGCATAGGACTTCAGTTTGTAGAGATCTTTCGGTGATAAAATTTATAGAGTTCATCCAATCTAACCTCGTAATCAAATACTTAGGATTAAGAGGAAAACTTCATTCACATCTATTCAGCTAATTAATTTTAATTGTCAGCTCATCATGTTGGTTTTTACGCTTATTTTAGCTTAAAAGAGGGTGAACAAGAAATGGAGGAAAAATGAAATACTTGAGTTTCTCTCCTTGACTAAGGGACATTGTCCTATATTGGAAGAGGAAAAGACTTTTGATGGGTATATATACAAATGCTCTTCTTCTAGCCCTTAAAGAGTTAAGAAGGCAAGCCTCGCGCCGTTGTCATGGTCGCTCGACTCGGCTTGGCTTTGGCTTCAGCTTCGGATTTATTTGTTAACTTTAATCCAAATTATCCGTTTTCCAAATTATCCGTTTCTTGGTAACGGAAAATTAAGTTTCCTCCACTCAACACATTGGCTATAAATAGCACACTATTCTGAATTCTCCTCCTTTCTTGTGCATTGTTTTAACTACAAATAAAGCAACAGTAAGTGTGATTTGCTACTGATCATTGTGTTCGCTGAAACACTAGGGTTTGAAGTACCGCTACACCAGTGTGTAATTCTTTCTATCCAGGGAGGAAATAATCCACAATCTCGAGTACTAGGAGGGGATTAAGTTACTTAGGGAACAGTGTGAATTCAGTGGCCTCGGATTAATTCTGTTTCTTTTACATTTCTGTTTATACATTATTTTTCGTCTCAAGAATTATTTTACAAATATAGTATACTAACACATCATACTAAGAAGGCCCTTCTTTGTGCTAATTTTTCGCATAAAGTGCAGTTATTTTTGGATTGTACTTCAATATCACCAACAAAAATCATGTTTTGTCTGTGATTATAAAGGTGCAAACCAATGTGAAATTAACTGAATTTAGACGCAAATTTAAGGTGTCTTTTTACTCTACCTGTTTTGTACAGCCAGGAGATTCATCAGCAGGATAGAAATAAACCACCACGGGCTTGCCTTTGAACTTGGAGAGGCTCACATCTTTTCCATCTTGATCTTTTAATGTGAAAGGTGGAGGCACTGAACCTTTTTCCACCTACCAAACATGCCACAAATTCGTAATAGTGTTTAAAGAAATCAGAAAAAAAAAGAAAAAAAAAGAAGCAATGTATGTACCTTAGCAAAAATAGAACTTTTAGTTGAAGAAGAAGAAGAAGGGGTTGTCAAAGAAGGGGAATGAAGGAGCTTGAGACCATAAAAATTGGATCTTGAAACAATGCTTAGGTTGTGAGAAAGGAGGGTTTTAGGGTTTTGAGAATAGAACAGTGAATTTGGAAGAGCCAGGTTTACAGATATGGACAAAGAAGCCATTTTTGTTGGGGGTGGAGGGATTGAAAGAAGAAAGAGAGTAACTTTTCTAAGATTTTTTGGCAGTTCAAGATTGTTTGCTTTGTCGTACAGAGTAAGGGTTCGTTTGGCAGGAGGAATAGAAAAACTAATTTATTAATATTTTATTTAGTATATTTTTTCAACTTGCGTTTAATACTTATCATTATTCTATGTATAACTAATGATGATATTATTAACCCATATATTATTAATTATTAATTTATATATTATTAATGTATATTATTTTGTATTTTTCTTATACACCCTGCCAAACGATCCCTAAAAGATTTAAGAGGGGAAGACCGACTATGGGAGTGTGCGGCGAAAGTGGGAATTTGGTTTCTGCGCGGTGGAGGGTGGACCGTTGCTGACCCCAACCAACTACGACAGTGTGATCACCATCAGTTCCCTCTCTTGTTTCCCTCCCTAGTTAATTGACCGCGTTTGATATTTAGTTTGTGTAATTGAATTGATATAAATAAATAAAAAGTTGCAGTACCAAAATTAAAACAATAAATATATCATCTGAGAGACTGAGACAAATATACAAAAATCAAATCAAATCAAATGTTCGAAGGAAAAAAATTAAGCACAAACAAAACAAATAAATAAAATATTGCATACATATTTGTAGTTTTTAAACCGTCTTCTCAAAGAGAAGTTTATTGTGTAATGCTCCTATATAAATGATATTCATAAATAATATTTGCTTACCCTAAAAACGGATAACAATTGAATTTATACGTGATTTTATTCGGTACAAACTGGGAAAATACGTAAATTGATATTGATATTGATATTGAAATTGAATGTAAAGATAAAATAAAAGGAAACTAATAGATATGTATAACTTTGGCACTCGAGCTAGGTCACCCTCGAACCAAATGAATATTTAATTGAAATATGAACAAAGTAACATAGTATTGAGAGCTTAAGACAAGAGTAGTATATGCTTTGTATTGCGTGAATATGATGATTTTACAAATGATTAGACCCCCTTTACACAGTAGGGGAGTCCTACTTATATCACTCACAACTCTAAATATAGTAAGAAATTCCATGATTGGCTAAATCTTGATACGTGCCGAGATTTTCGTCGTGATCTTCGCTCAATTAGGATATTTCAGCTTACCGTTACGTGACTAAGTAAACTTTCATCGGTCTTGCTCGATCTCTATTTTGTTTGATCTCGATCTTGGCCGATCTCAACCTTGATTGGTCTCTGGATTACGAGCTCAGCAATCTAACTTTGCACTATGGCTCGATGTAACACGAGGCCGAACCTTGACCTACCATGACTCAACATCGATTAGTCATAAGAAGGGTAGGCGAGTTCTGACCGTATACATATAGTCCCCTCGTTTCTCAAAAAGAAGGTGATGAGAAATGACATGAATTCCCGAACTCCGTCTCGATAGGTAATGACGTCAGTGACGAGCCTGATCATGACGTAAGAAACGAAACGTCTCGTCGGTCCAGTTACCAAGGCATTAAATGCTTGTCAGTTGCTGGTCGGCCATTATCGGTTCTAAATCGTCGCCTCCAACCTATAAGAACCTCAACCCTTTCTTATCATCCTAACTCTTTCTTCTCTTGTTCATAAATGGCTAAAACTTCTAAAATTGTGTCGCAAAAGGAGTCTGCTTCTTCATCTCGGCCCGCCGGTGATGAGGTTGCGGCAGAGCCCCACCCTGAGGCATTCCGACAGGGTGCCCAACTGTCACTGACTTCAAAATTGAGAAGACCCCCTCGGTGCAAGGCCAATGCGAACCAGTCTCGAGGTATATATACACCATCACTAAAGACATCCTCAAAAAGGTCAAAGAGGCGTGTAACTGGGTGAACAAAGATGTGGTCGCTCCTTCTCCCTGAGGAATCGATCACCACTCACATGGAGGGGTATCTAAGTGTTTACACTTACCCCTTCACTTTCAGTCCCTTAGATTCCATCATCGTCGCCTTCTATGAAAGATACAATGTAACCTTAGGCCAAATCCACCCTTCGTTCTGGAGAATATTCATTCTCCTCGTTTCTTCACGAGCAAAATCGAGGGATGTCCCTTCACCCTCGATCACCTCATGCGCCTTTACAGTCCCCGACTCTACCAAGGAGAACTGATTAAGCTTGCCCGTCGGGCCAGTAGAGCCCCATTCTCCAGCATAGACGAGTTTGGGGATCGAGGCTAGATGGGCCGATTTTTTCGAATAAGGACTTCGGACCTGATCCTCGCTTAAGACATATTGTTCCCTGATAAGTGAAACATGAAACGTAAGTATACTTCACCTTGAATGTTCAATTCGCTATTTTACTTTCTATCTTCTCTACTCATCTATGTTTTGGTATTGCAGCCCAAGCCCAAGGTGGAAGCCGGTGTGATATCTTCGGACTCAATCCCTCGATTAAGGGATGAGTCCGAAGAAGATGAATAAGAAGAAATCTCCAAGTTAGTAGCCCGTGTGCGGGATACTGCTTTAGTACAAAAGCCCTCTGAACCGGAGGTGGTTGATGAGGGAGCTTCGGCCGAGATCCCTGAATCACAAAGAGTAGAGGCCACCATGTCCCCAGCTAAGACTGTGGAGAGAGAAACTGTCACGCCCCAAAACCGAGGGACGAGACCGACGCCCAACCGGATGATCCCGGTAAAGCGGACCTGGATTGTCTTTCCTACCCAACGCATCACCCCGTGTTTATGATATACATTATTCCATATGAATTAGAAATTTAGAGTTTAAGCATGAATCTACTACTTGAGTTCATATTATCCTTTATCATTTCCACATTTGATAATCATAAAACATACAATAACTCCGATTCGGACCACGATTACTAGTAAACACATTTACCGCCCAAAATACATATATGTACAACCCACATCATGTCTACGGAGCCTCTAAGAGTACTAAGGGTTTATACAATACTTGCCAGCAACAAGGCCCCGGCTATACCTTAAAAGACATAACATATACAAAAAAATGATGTAGTCTACACACGGCCCCGAGAGGAAGTGGGCTCACCGGATCTGCTGAAGGTACGAAGGGGAAACACCATTATCGGAACCTGATGTGGAACCACCTACATCCATATAAAAGATGTAGCGCCCCGACAAAAGGGACGTTAGTATCATTGAATAGTACTAGCATGTATGAACAAAGTTTATACCAAGTAGAATCACACAATACACAATTGGAAGATAGTCAGGGTGACCACACAAGTACCACACAGATATACACAAAGTTACAAATGGAGATTCCACAGTTACTCATTTCAATTATTCATCTGTTGTGGCACGCAACCCGATCCCACCGTACATTCTCATCTCACCCTTATTACCTCTCCGCCCTTATTATTTCGTGTTGCGGCGAGCAACCCGATCCCACCGTACATTCACAGTTCACCCTTATTATTTCGTGTTGCGACGTGCAACACGATCCAACCTTACAATAACATTTCACAACAACAACCACCAACAATTATATCACAAGGATCTTTATCATGAAGAACATAAGTTCATATCAACCAATAACTATGTGAAATCAAGGCACAATGATCCTTACCAATCAGTAATTAATATATGGTGTTGCCACAATAATTTAACTCAATAAAATCAGCCCATATTTACTTTCATTATTTACTACACAACATTTAACACTTAGATACATTAACACTTTATTTCATTATCATTTCTTTCGTTTTGCAGAACATCCTCTCATACTGATGTATTCAACATTTAACGAGCTTTACACATGGTAGGATAAGCACAAAGAATCACCTTTCATAATCTCAATTAGCATAGTAATTGACTTTAAAAAATCAGAGAATGAATTCGTACAACTTGACACAGCAAGACAAACAATTCACATATGCTCAAGAAAGAATTTCATACCGTGTACTCGAACACCAACAAGGTAACTCTACAAAGATTAAAGTTAGCCATACATACCTTGAATCGGAATTCCCCTTTAATTTTCTACCGCAATTCACCGGACCTTCTAGCACCTTCAATTAGTTCACAATATGGCATAATTTAACTTAGAATTAGGTACAATGTCATGTCTTGAACTCACTTGATCATTCTATCAAACACTAAGTGTTCCTTTAGGTTGAATGGCCTCTTTTTAGCGAAAGATTACTCTAACCCATTTCCTTTTACTAGATTATGATTAGTGAGTTACATGCATGCAAGACTCCTACCCCCATCTTCATGAACTTACCTAACCATGTTTTATTTTAACAAAAGTGTGGAAATTAAGGTTGATGGGTAGAAGCTTACCTCTTGTAGTGAAGAAAATGGTATCCTACTTGATCAACCCCAGGACTGAGTAGTGATGGAGGAACAATTTGATGAAGATGGAACTCTCTCTCTCTCTATAACCCACTCTCTCCTCTCTCTAATTTATCAGAAAATGAGCTTAAAATGAAGGGGGGAGGTGTTTTAATGAACTGGGGGTCGGGTATAAAATTAGAGATTTAACAGTCCCGAAGCAGAAATGCGGTCAGGAATGTGATCGCATTACTGCTATGCGGTCCGCATTCCTGTCGCATAATTGGCCCTCCCTTGGGCCAAAAAGAAAAGTAGACTGCCCAGGTATGCGACCATTATGCGGTCCGCATACCTGTTATGTGATCGCATAGTGCGTCGCATAACTCCCTTCACAAAAGTCAAGGTGCAAGAATGCGACAACTATGCGGCCCGCATATGTGAAATGCGATCGCATTCTAGGCCGCATAGTTGTCCTTAAAATGGACAGCAAACTGTCCAAGTATGCGACCACTATGCGGTCTGCATACCTGATCTGCGATCGCATAGTGGACCGCTGACCTGCGCAAATCTGGAAAATTATATCTTTTAAGTCCCGGGGTACTTCTTACTCAAAAAGGGTCCGTTTTAAGAATTTCTACAGTTATAACAATACGGAGACCTATTTGGGCATTATTTTTAGCCATGAAGTTTTTACGGGTCTTTACATTCTCCCCCACTTAAAATCATTCGTCCTCGAGTGAGTATCAGGGAATCACTAGAGTAGGAAAAACACAAGATAAACCAACCCCCAAATTTTTTTACTAACTCCGATATTTTCTGAAAATTTCGCCAGAGTTTCCTTTGTAATTAGGCCTATCTACCTGTCAGAGAGCCCCGAAACACATGTTTAACTAATTTCACACATTACCAATTACTCTATCAACTTGCACATAACCCGGTCCTTTCAACAAGCTACATGTAATTCAATCACTTCACAAGCCTCACATAGTTCAGTTAACTCCACAAATTTGCACATAATTCAACTATTACAATGAGTTGCACATAATTCAGCTATTACAAGGAGTTGCACATAATTCAGCTATTACAATGAGTTGCACATAATTCAGCTATTCACAACAACATATACATTTATGGCACAAAGTTTGAGGAGCCACAATAGTAGGGTAATTAGGGGAGTGGAGTGTTCTTGCACAAAATTTAACACAATATATACTTGCTTAGGAATGACAACTTTCAAAACCACTACCGGACTTATTCAAACAAGTGGGGATATTTCTCTTTCATTTCATTTTCCGCTTCCCATGTGGCTTCTTCGACTTGTTGACTCCGCCATAATACTTTAACAGAATCAATCTCTTTGTTCCTCAATCAATGGACTTGCCTATCAAGAATAGCAACTGGAACCTCTTCATATGACAATCCTTCATTAATTTCAACCGTCTCAACCGGCACAATGGCGGATGGATCCCCAATCACCTTCTTCAACATGGACACATGAAACACTGGGTGCACTAATGACATTTCAGGGGGAAATTCTAGCCTATAAGACACATGTCCTATCCTTTGAGAAATCTTATATGGCCCGACATACCTTGGGCTCAATTTCCCTTTCTTCCCAAACCGCATTAATCCTTTCATGGGAGACACCTTCAAGAATACCCTATCATCCACCTGAAACTCCAAGTCTCTTCGACGAACGTCCGCATAGGATTTCTGACGACTCTGAGCAGTTCTCATCCTTTCCTGAATGACCTTAACTTTTTCCATAGCTTGGTGCACAAGATCCGGTCCTAACAGTTCCGCCTCGCCAACCTCGAACCATCCAATCGGAGACCTACACCTCCTTCCGTACAACGCCTCAAATGGGGCGATCTGAATACTAGCATGGAAACTGTTATTATAAGAAAATTCTATAAGCGGCAAGTGATCATCCCAGCTACCATTGAAATCTAATACACAAGCCCGTAACATATCTTCAAGCGTCTGAATGGTCCTCTCTGCCTGCCCATCAGTCTGTGGATGGAAGCCTGTGCTGTGATTTACCTCGTACCCAAACCTTGCTGAAATTTCTTCCAAAAGTTAGCTGTGAACTGGGCCCCTTGATCCGAGATAATAGATATCGGAGTGCCATGGAACCTAACTATTTCCTTGATATATAACTGAGCATACTATTCTGCAGTATCGGTGGACTTGACTGGCATGAAGTGCATCGACTTCGTGAGCCGATCCACAATTACCCAAACTAAGTCGAACCTACGTGGAGTGCGAGGTAACCCCACCACAAAGTCCATATTGATCATCTCCCAATTCCATATTGGTATTTCCATAAGTTGCATCAACCCACCGGGCCTCTGATGCTCGGCCTTCACCTGCTGATAATTCGGACACCTAGCCACAAAGTCCGCCACACCCCTCTTCATACAATTCCACCAATAAATATCTTGGAGATCATGATACATCTTCGTAGAACCTGGGTGTACTGAATACCGGAATTATGAGCCTCTGCCATTACCCTCTCCCGAAGATCATCCACGTCCGGAACACATAGCCTCCCTTGGCACCACAAAACACCATCATCATTGCCGAGTGAAAATGTTGTAGTCTTATGATTCAGAATTGCCTCTCTCAACTGTACCAATGATGGATCTCTGAATTATTTTTCCTTGATTTCCGTTACAAGTAAATATTCTGCCCCATTACGCACCACGACATCCCCTTCGTCTGAGGTCGAAAGACAGACCTCCAGACTGGCCATCTGATAAACCTCCCAAGCCAAAGGCCTCTGACCTGCTTCCAAATGAGCCAAGCTACCCATGGACTTCCGACTAAGAGCGTCGACTACCATATTCGTCTTTCCTGTATGGTACAAAATATTCATATCATAATCCTTGAGCAATTTTAACCACCTCCGCTGCCTTAAGTTCAACTCCTTTTGTTTGAATAGATACTGAAGACTCTTTTGGTCTGAGAACACGTCCACATAGACCCCATAAAGATAATGCCGCCAAATTTTTAATGCAAACACAACCGCTGCGAGCTCCAAATCATACGTCGGATAACCCTTCTCGTGATTCTTGAGCTTTCTAGAAGCATATGCTATTACCTTACCACATTGCATCAATACACACCCCAAACCAACCCTTGAAGTATCACAATACACCACAAACCCTTTCGAACCTTTTGGCAAGGTCAACACTGGCGCCGTAGTCAATCTCAATTTCAATTTCTGAAAACTCTTTTCACAAGCATTGGACCACTGGAACTTAACCGCCTTCTGCGTCAGCTTAGTCAATGGGGAGGCGAGGGTAGAGAATCCCCCCATGAACCTCCGATAATACCCAGCCAAACCCAAGAAACTGCGAATCTCTGCCGGGGTCGTTGGCCTAGGCCAATCCTTTACCGCTGCAATCTTTTGGGGATCAACCCGAATCCCTTCCCTGGAAATAATATGGCCCAAAAAGGTGACTTATTCTAGCCAAATTCATATTTTGAAAACTTTGCATACAACTGGTGCTGATGAAGAGTCTCAGAACTGCCCTGAGGTGAGTAGCATGATCTTCCTGACTTCGCGAATAAACAAGGATGTCGTCAATGAAGACAATCACAAAGGAGTCAAGAAACGATTTGAAAACCCGATTCATAAGATCCATAAAAGCTGCTGGGGCGTTGGTTAGCCCAAAAGTCATTACCAAAAATACAAAGTGCCCATATCGAGTCTTGAAGGCAGTCTTAGGAATATCCTGCTCCCTGATCTTTAACTGGTGATACCCGGACCGCAAATCAATCTTTGAGAAGAACCTAGCACCTTACAACTGATCGAACAAATCATCTATTCGAGGCAATGGGTATTTGTTTTTTATGGTGACCTTGTTGAGCTGCCGATAATCAATACATATCCAAAGCGGTCCGTCTTTCTTTCTGAAAAAAAGAACCGGTGCGCCCCAAGGCGATACACTTGGCCGAATGAAACCTTTTTCTAATAGATCTTTCAATTGCTCTTTTAACTCTCTCAATTTTGCCGGCGCCATTCGGTAAGGTGGAATTATATTGGTTGCGTATCTGGAAATACATCAATCCTGAAATCGATCTCTCTATCTAGTGGAATCCCAGGAAGCTCGTCCGGAAATACTTCAAGAAATTCATTCACAACAGGCACAGATTCGGGAGCAAGCATCTCTGAAGTGGTGTCCGAAGCCCGGACCAAATGGTAGATGCATCCTTTTCTGATCATCTTAGAGGCTTTAAGGTAGGAAATAAATCTACCTCTTGGCACAACATTATTCCCCTCCCACTCGATAACTGATTCATTAGGAAACTCAAGCCTCATAATCCTGGTTCGGTAGTCGAGTTTAGCAAAGCACGAATAGAGCCAATCCATCCCCATAATTACATCAAAATCTACCATTTCTAACTCAATAAGATCGACCGTGGTATCCCGACCACGCACCGTGACAACATAATTCCTATAGACTTGCATGACCGTAATGGAATCACCAACCGAAGTCGACACAGAGAACGGATCGTGAAGCTGTTCGGGTTCTGTCCCAAAACTTGAAGAAATAAATGGAGTAACATATGACAAAGAAGACCCGGGATAAATAAAATCATAAACAGCATGTGACTGAACAGTCAGGATACCTGTGACAACATTTGGGGAGGCCTCCGCACTCTGGCGACCACTCAAAGCATAGAACTGACTGGGTCCCCCTCGGCCCCGTGCTCCACCCCTAACTGTACCGCGCCCTGCCGAAGCTGGAGGGACTGCTGAAGATATAGCGGCTGAAGAGCTGGATGGCTTAGCAGTACCCCTACCCGCGCCCTGACTGGGTGCACGATAGTCTCGCTGGATATGGCCTCTATCTCCACATCTATAGCATACTGGTATATCCAAGTAACAAGGCTCAGAATGAAACCTCCCACACTTAGGGCATGGGAGCCTCCGCTGCTGCTGGAACCTCCCACCGAAATGACCCTACTGATAGAACCTCCTGTTGTCTGAACCTGGTCCAAAGTGACCTCCCCGCTGATAACTGTGCCCTGATGACGGGGCACTGGCTGAGGACTGAGCATAAGACTGGGATGGCCCTGATGACCCTCTCCCAAGGACTGATCTCCCTCCTCCAACTAAACTCCCAGGGTTGCCCGCTGACCGGGCCATACTACTACTCTCCCTCTCCATTCTTAACTTTAATTTCTGAGCCTCCGTAGCCTGAGAAAATCCCACAATCTTCCCGTACTTCATATCTGAATGCAGAGCAGCTGTAGCATATTCATTAACAACCAAGGGACCAAGGCCCTGAACAAACCGTCGAACTCTGGCTTCCATAGTTGGCATCATGTGGATGGCATATTTGGACAGGCGCACGAACTCCATGTGGTACTCCCACACACTCATGCTTCCCTACTTAAGGACTTCAAACTCCGCAGCACGGGCTGCCATAGTCTCGGCAGGCAAGAAATGATCCATGAAGGCATCAACAAACTCATCCTACTATGCCGGAGGGCTCCCCTCCCTACAGGACCCCTCCCACATCTCAAACCACGAATACGCTGCTCCCTTTAACCGATAGGAAGCCAACGTAACCCCTATATCTCTGTAGCCTTCATAACCCGGAGAGTCTTGTACATTCCATCTATAAAATCTTGAGGATCGGTCTCTAGTTTGGTGCCTGTGAACTCTGGAGGGGCTAACCGCAGAAACTGGTTGACCGTGGAACCTGAAGAATCCCCTTGCTCGCTAGAGGATGCAGGGGCAGCATGTGATATTTGGGCCTGGGAGGCCACTAGCTGAGTCAACATCTGAATAGATCCCCTGAGGTCCCCATCAGAAATACCGGGACCGGAAGCTGGAACTAAAGAAGAATCAGGAACATCAGCGGGAGGGACTGAAGCACCCTCTGCTGGAGCAGGAATAGGAATATCCTGGCCTGGGATGGAAGAGTCAGGCAGATTCAAGGTCGGAAAATCATTCTCACCCGCACCATGAGATAAATAATTCACGGCCACTCCTGGGGTGGAATTGGCCTTTGGGCCGAGCCGGGAGCTCTTCTTGGGTGCCATGTACTAAAAATTGGAACAATGCACGGGTTAGATAAAGATGTTTTCACCTTCTACTTCATCGCACAATACAGAGTAACAATGAAAGGGTATTTTCCTAAATGTCCATGCAGCCCCCTAATTATAGATGTGATCGACAAAACGCCGATAAGAAGGGATCTATTAGACACAACATCCTAGGACACTTTTAAAAACCTTAGGCTCTGATACCAAGTTTGTCACGCCCCAAAACCGAGGGATGAGACCGGCGCCTAACCGGATGATCCCGGTCAAGCGGACATGGATTGCCTTTCCTACCCAACACATCACCACGTGTTTATAATATACATTATTCCACATGAATTAGAAATTTAGAGTTTAAGCATGAATCTACTACTTGAGTTCATATTATCCTTTATCTTTTCCACATTTGAAAATCACAAAACATAAAATAATTCTGATTCGGACCACGATTACTAATAAACACATTTACCTCCCAAAATACATATATGTAAAACCCACATCATATCTACGGAGCCTCTAAGAGTAGTAAGGGTTTATACAATACTTGCCGGCAAAAAAGCCCCGACTATACCTTAAAATACATAACATATAAAAAAATATGATGTAGACTACACACGGCCCCGAGAGGAAGTGGGGCTCACCGGATCTGCTGAAGGTACGAAGGGGAAACACCACTATCAGCGGTCTGAGCTACTTGTTGTGGAACCACCTACATCCATATAAAAGATGTAGCGCCCCCGGAAAAAGGGACGTTAGTACCATTAAATAGTAATAACATGTATGAACAAAGTTTATTCCAAGTATAATCACACAATACACAATTGGAAGTCAGTCAGGGTGACCACACAAGTACCACACATATATACAGAAATTTACAAATGTAGATTCCAACGTTACTTATTTCAATTATTCATCTGTTTTGACGCACAACCCGATCCCACCGTACATTCTCATCTCACCCTTATTACCTCTCCACCCTTATTACTTCGTGTTGCGGTGCGCAACCTGATCCCACTGTACATTCACAGTTCACCCTTATTACCTCTCCACCCTTATTACTTCGTGTTGCGGTGCGCAACCTGATCCCACTGTACATTCACAGTTCACCCTTATTACCTCTCCACCCGTATTACTTCATGTTGTGGCGTGCAACCCGATCCCACCTTACAATAACATTTCACAACAATAACCACCAACAATTATATCACAAGGATCTTTATCATGAAGAACATAAGTTCATATCAACCAATAAATATGTTAAATCAAGGCACAATGATCCTTACCAATCAGTAATTCATATATGGTGTTGCCACAATCATTTAACTCAATAAAATCAGCCCGTATTTACTTTCATTATTTACTACACAACATTTAGCACTTAGATACATTCAACACTTTATTTCATTATCATTTCTTTCGTTTTGCAGCACATCCTCTCATACGGATGTATTCAACATTTAACGAGCTTTACACATGGTAGGATAAGCACAAAGAATCACCTTTCATAATCTCAATTAGCATAGTAATTAACTTTAAAAAATCAGAGAATGAATTCGTACAACTCGACACAACAGGACAAATAATTCACATATGCTCAAGCAAGAATTTCATACCGTGTACTCTAACACCAACAAGATAACTCTACAAAGATTAAAGTTATCCATACATACCTTGAATCGGAATTCCCCTTTAATTTTCTACCGCAATTCACCGGACCTTCTAGCACCTTCAATCTAGTTCACAATGTAGCATAATTTAACTTAGAATTAGGAACAATGATCATGTCTTGAACTCACTTGATCATTCTATCAAACACTAAGTGTTCCTTTAGGTGGAATGGCCTTTTTTTAGCGAAATATTACTCTAACCCATTTCCTTTTACTAGATTATGATTAGTGAGTTACATGCATGCAAGACTCCTACCCCCATCTTCATTAACTTACCTAACCATGTTTTATTTTAACAGAAGTGTGGAAATTAAGGTTGATGAGTAGAAGCTTACCTCTTGTAGTGAAGAAAATGGTGTCCTACTTGATCAACCCCAGGCCTGAGTAGTGATGGAGGAAATTTTTTATGAAGATGGAACTCTCTCTCTCTAGAACCCACTCTCTCCTCTCTCTAATTTATCAGAAAATGAGCTTAAAATGAAAAGGGGAGGTTTTTTAATAAACTGGGGGTTGGGTATAAAATTAGAGATTTAATAGTCTCGAAGCAGAAATGCGGTCAGGAATGCGATCGCATTCCTGCTATGCGGTCTGCATTCCTGTCGCATAATTGGCCCTCCCATGGGCCAAAAAGAAAATTAGACTGCCCACGTATGCGACCACTATGCGGTCCGCATACCTATTATGCGATTGCATAACTCCCTCCGAAAAAGTCAAGGTGCAAGAATGCGACAACTATGCAGCCCGCATACATGAAATGCGATCGCATTAAAGGCCGCATAGTTGTCCTCAAAATTGACAGCTAACTGTCCAAGTATGCGACCACTATGCGGTCCGCATACCTGATCTGCAATCGCATAGTGGACCGCAGACCTGCTTAAATCTGGAAAATTATATTTTTTATGTCCCGGGGTACTTTTTATCAAAAAGGGTCCGTTTTAAGAATTTCTACAGTTATAACAACACGGGGACCTATTTGGGTTTTATTTTTAGCCATGAAGTTTTTACAGTCTTTACAGAAACGGGGGGTGAGGCTTCCCGAGCAGTGGAAGAGGTCCCTATGGACGATCTCGGGGAGGTCGATATTTCGGGATCCCCTTAGATTTCGGATACTATGATCCATGAGGGAAACATGCTGGAAAGTCTCTCTTACGAGGGGATTTAGGGGGCAATCGATATCTATGGTTTCTTCGACGGGATTGAATCTGCTGCCTTCGAGCATGTCGCCGGATTCAGTGATTTACCAGCACCGAAGAAGGTACCATCATCGGGCGCAACTGGATCATCATTGAGCCTAAGACTAGAAGACCAATTCCTAGCCCCGAGTGCTAACCTAGGTCGCACGCGGAACATAATTCTTAATGTCTCGGAGGATGCTCGAGTCTTCTCTCCCCCTGTTAGAATTGCTAGTTATTTGAGAGGCTTGGTTATCGAGGAGGACCAAGCCATGATGAATGTCGTGGAGGCTGCTTGTCTGTTTAATGAGGCTCAACACGCCCTGAATCGGGTCATTTCGAGAGTCTCATCCTTATTTCTTTCAAACTTAGAATTGTAAGTTATTCTTACATCTTCTTCCTTACTTGCAGGCTTCGGTGTTGCATCACAGAGCCTTCCTTAGAATCCGAGAGGAGCACGAGGCTGAGGTTCGGGGCCTCACCGAAAAAAGTGATACCTATAGACTTCTCAGTGAGAAGCTTCAAGACGATTTATTTGCGGCTCAGGATGAGCACACCGATATGGCCGAGGAGGTATTCCGAGTACTTCACAATAGTGAAGATGAGTTGGAGATAACGAATAACGTTATAATTTTTCAGGTCCGACAGAGGCTCGAGAATATTGGAAGGCTCCAAAAGCAGGTGGACAAGATATTGGCCGAGGCTGAAGCATTCAAGAAGAAACTGTCCAAGCACAATTGGATTTGGCCGAGTCTTAGCTCCAAGCTGCAAAAGAGAAAGCCTTGGTGCAGGCCGAGAAGATTAAGAAGCTTCAGTCTCAGCTAGATTCGGCCATTTCTGATAAAGCAAGCTTAGACAATAAGCTCGAAGCAGCCAAATCTGAGGTGGTCGTGGCTGACATCAAAGTTGATGAAAAGGTGGCCTAGTTTAAGGTCGACGTCGAGGCCATCCAGGTCAAGGCTAAGAGCATGATAAATCATGCAAAATGGCAAGCTCGGAAGGAAGCCCTCAAGGACGCTCAAGCCTAGGGTTTCGATATCATGGCCGAGGTCGAGAACACCAAAGCAGAAGAAACCCGGGCCCGGAAGCTGGCCTTCCCTGAGGAAGACTCCGATAGCCTAAGTGAATCTGAAGACGGGGAAGACCCCGATGATGGAGATGCGACCTCCGACGAAGACCAAGCCACTTAGGACTTAGTATTTTTTTTTATTTTTTGTTTGTTCTTTTTGTTTGCACCTTTTCTTAGGCCGTTTTGGGTCGTTGTAAAAAAATATTTTTTTTTGGACTAGGCCGATTTGTCCCTTGTAAAGAAAATCATTCTATATAAATATAAGAATTTCTTTTCCCTTTCGACTCTTAAGTTTTTTCCTTTGCTTTGTTATTTGTAACCATAAATGTTGAAATGTCATAGCATGAGACAATAAGGTTGTGTTCGAGGGTTCGAACAACCCTTTCCTTTATTAGAGTTTTTGTGGCTCGATATTATCGTAGTTTTTCCCGAAGATGTCATAAATTTGTGACTTTGCCGAGGGTATCCTTTTAGAACCGGTTGTGAAAGAACTTTTCATTTTTGTAGGCCTATTTTTGTTACGAATTTCAGACGTCTCCGAGCCTTGTTAGATTGGTTGTAGCCTTTAGTTAGGGATCTGCCCATTAGGCTCGTTTTCCTATTTTATCCGGACTTGCCTGAGATAATAGTCCCCGAGTGGGCTGGTCGTGGCCTTTAGAAATAGGGGAGTTGCCTATTAGTTCGTTTGTCCTTGAGACCCAATAAATTAGGTTGTTTGAGTTGGACGACAGTCCCCGAGTGAGGAAGTGGTCGTTCGTATTCTGGTTAAGTATTTCCCTTGGGCTCGTTATTTTCGGGAGTAAGAAGCTCTTTAAGAGATGTAAAGAGGAAAAAAATTTTAAACAACAGATGTTTGCAAGGAAAGTAATTCTCTTTATTCTTGATCAAAATAGTCATACATGCTTACATGTTTAAGCCAGGGCTCAAACAATCTACGTGGGCACGGTTCATTCTGACCGTTTGGCCCTTACAATAAATCCTATCTATCGAGACCCTCCTTTTATGAAGTAGTTTCCTTGCTAGAGCTGATATTCGAAGATGATGTATATTCGAGAGTATCCCCCCCCCCCCAAGTATTCGTGGTTGATTGCAGAGAAACCTCGGATATTGTTGAATTGATCTTCGATGCCTATTTATAATCGGGCTTGATTCTAAGTTAGCACGATTCATTGTTGTCTTGTCAAAAAACCCATTTGAGACAAAAACGGTCTAAGGGAAAAAAGTGCGACATATGCTTTCAGACATCAAGAATTCATTCCGCTCGCCGAAAGATCCATCATCGATTCTTATTCACCACCTGCGAGTGTTAGTCTGAAATAAAAATTAAAATAGAAAGGGGTCGTACCTTAGTAGTAATATTGTTTTAGGTGTGATATGTTTCAATTGCTCGGCAATTGTTCTCCACCCATCGTTCCGAGCTTGTAGGACCCTTTTCTGGTGACCTCAAGAATTTGCTACGGTCCTTCCAAGTTTGGACCCAATTTTCCTTTGTTCGGATTTCAGGTGTTGAGGGTGACTTTCCTTAGCAGAAAGTCCCCGACGCTGAAATACCGAAGATTGGCTCTTCGGTTGTAGTTTCTCTCAATCTGTTGTTTTTGGGTGGCTAATCGGACAAGGGCGGCTTCACGTCTTTCATCCAACAATTCTAGGCTCGTATTCATGGCCTCGTCATTTGACTCTTCTATTGCATATCAGAACCTGATACTCGGTTCTCCGACCTCAACCAGTATCAGAGCTTCGGTGCCATAAACTAATCAGAAGGGGGTAGCCCCAGTACTAAACTTCGATATTGTGTGATGCCCAAAGAACCTCGGGTAGAATTTCCTTCCACTTTCCTTTGGAGTCGGTTAGCCTCTTCTTAAGATTTTGTATGATGGTTTTGTTGGTCGATTCGGCTTGTCCATTCCTGCTGGGAGGATAAGGTGTTGATAAGATTCTTTTGATCTTGTGATCCTCGAGAAATTTAGTCACTTTGTTGCCGATGAACTGCTTTTCATTATCGCACACAATTTCGGAAGGCATCCCGAATTGACATATGATGTGATCCCAAAAGAAGTTGATGACTTCCTTCTCCCTGACTTTCTTGAAAGCCTGTGCTTCAACCCACTTAGAGAAATAATCAATCATAAATAAAATAAATTGAGCTTTCCCTGGGGCCCATGGAAGAGGGCCAACGATGTCCATTCCCCACTCAATGAACGGCCACGGGGACAAGACCGAATGGAGTAGCTCCCTAGGTTGATGAATCATCAGTGCATGTCTTTGGAACTTGTGGCATTTTCGAAAACTCTTTCGCATCTTTCTCCATGTCAATCCAGTAGTATCTAGCTTTGATTACTATCTGGACAAATAATTCGGCGCCGGAATGATTTCCACAAGTGCCTTTGTGGACTTCCCTCATAACATATTTTTTCACATGGTTTTTATCACTTGACGGAAGGTATTCCCACCAATTTAGAAACAATGGTGGTATGCCACGGGCTATGCCGAACCTGGTGACTTCGTGCCTCATTTTCTGCAAAACAAATAGAGTTAGACCCTTTCCCCCTCCAGATTTGACTATTTATACATTAATGATTAGCATAATGGCACTTATTTCTCCAAACTAATGCACAGATCGTGGTTGTGTCCGTTGGGATTATGAAAATCCCGGTAGACATTGGACAAGGCTTTTCTTAAAGGGTTATTATGTGGTCAACATATTAACCCAGGCTAGGTTTGACCATGATGCATGTACAATTATAATCAGAGTAAGGCTTCTATAGAAGTCTAGACGGGTACCCTTAACCGGACGACTTGAGGGGGAAAGGCACGGAACCGTCGACTGCACTGATGATTGACTAGTTTTACCGAAAATAAGCCTTTCCAAATTCAAATAGGGTGATATAAGAAGAGCGCAAACACTCATCAAGCGTTGCTATGGTATTAATTACGCACGAGTGCAGTATGATGTTGAGCATGATTAATGCGACAGAAAATAGCACATTCTCACGTATTTGCATGATGAAAAAAATAATGAATGCGGTATTTAATAAAGGCATTTAAGAAAGAAAACAAGGAGATAAGCCAGTTTCCATAGTAAAGTAATAAAACATGGAAGAGAAATCATAAAGATAGGCAAATAAATTCACATAAAGTGGGAAGGGGAAGGGTTATGCAAGTATTAACGGAATAATAAAGACATGTTTAAAGACTAATTCACAAAATCAGGTTCCTTATGGTAAGAGCCTAGAAATATCCTCACCAGAGTCACCATGATGTCTCCCCCCCCCCCCATTTTTCTCGTGAATCGGGTTTCGACATTTCTAGGACAACTCCTTCTTTTTGGGATTGGGTAACGGATTTGAAGAGTCGCCACCTAACGGATTAAGGTGCATTAGGGCACCTAGAGTAACTAACTCATAAAACCAGTTTGCATCACCAGAGATCGGGTAAAGGATCAAATTACCTCGAGGGGAAGGTGTTACGCACCCCTCGAGGTCCACAACAGTGGGTCCCAACCAAACTTAAATTAAGCGAATTACTCTAAAAGGGGAGGAAAACAATTTGGACAATACAAGTTACTTTAAACATGATTAAAGGGGGTCCTAGGGTTTTTAGCCTATAGGATCATTCCATGCAATACTTTGTAACTTCCTCAAGTTGGGGTGTTACTCATAGCATTAGCGCACGGGCTATCATCTCCTTACTACCCAATTACTATCTTTCAGTTGTTACCTAAGCGCTCTAATAGCTTCTAGCTCGTTCCTTATGCGTGCACTACCCATCCCTTACCTATGGCCCTAGAGGTGTTAGGATCTCTATTTAGGATGGTTCTAGACCAATCTATATTACTTAAAAATGAGAAATCTAGGCGACAAACAAAAGACAAACATGACTTTCAAATAAGAAAATAAGGGCTCACATTGACCTCCACACGTAAACAACAAAAGCACGCAATTGAACCAGCAAACTTCATTAATTTTAGGATCCTATAGGCAGGATATCTATGAGCAGAAACAGAAAAAACAGTTTTATTAAGGAAAGCATTGTGACCTATTTGTTTGCCGACTGATTTTATTAGGCATGAATCTGGGCATTTCCATGCAGCAAGATATCACAATTTTTTAGGCCCAGAATCATTAGCAACTCCTACAGGCTTGCCTTAGTGATAACCATAATTGGTCGAACTCATAACTGATTAACAGAACCCTATAGGAATGGTTTTTATGAGTTTATTAATTATAAACCTATAACATGGTTTCTAAGTGAGCTACTGATTTTAACTCATAAAAATAGGTTTTTATCCCTTTTAGATCCTATAGGCATTCTTTCTAATTGTAGAATTGATTTAAACTCCTATAAACATGATATCTAGGTGTTGGTTGATTTAAACTCCTATAGACATGATATCTATTGGTATGTGGGCAGAATTTTAAGCAGATTGCCAAGGAAATGTTATTATTCAAACAAAACCCTATAGACATGGTCACTAATGCACGATGAGTTAAAATATGTGTGGATCCTATGAACAGGATTGCTAATGTAGAATTAACGAAAAGCCTATGAGCAGGATCTCTAGTATGCAAAAATTTAGAAATACAAAATCAGTAAAATTCTTATAGGCAGGATCTCTAAATAAGTATAGCTTTCACATGGTTCAATCGACAATTAAACCTATAGGCAGGATTTCTACCTAAGTTTGACAAAGATATAAAGAAAACCACCTTGATTTTACTAATAAACCCTAAATCTGTTATTACAGAGATTATTACAGCCCGGAATGAATAAATTAAATAACAGTATCCATTACACTATAGGGAGCCTTCATAGGCCCAATATAAACCTGGGAACCAGGCCCTCAAACATAACAACTCTGGAGCATAATAGTGATCCATCCATGACACATAAAATTGGGTTTCTAGTGTGTCATAGTTCCCAAGGGCCTCAGGGATCCCAGGCAATGCTCACACCAGAACCACACTTAGAAAAATAGTTCATAAAAGATTGGAAGACCAGCCCCAATGAGTCAGAGTTCGGAGGAGTCTCAAATACCCTAGGCAGTGCTCACATTAGGGGTGGTAAGAACCTAAATAACTAAGAGTAGGAGTTTGAAAACCAGTGCATAAAGGGTAAGGAGATAGGTTAAAAAATAGTTCAACTTCAGAAGCAAGCAAACTCAGAATACAGAATTGCAAACAGAACTGCACCAAGAAACAAACAAAGTTCATGTTCAGCATGTAGTTTAAGAAGATTGGCATGTGATTAGGTTAAATATTAAAGCAGTCATGGCTTGAACACAGATATAGAAACAGAATGGAGTTATAACATATGATTACATGCTTACAGTGTCTGGCAAAGTTCAGAATCAGACTTGAACATTAAGCTAACTTAGGGAAGAGGAGTCACATTATTGGAAGTAACTTAGTTTAGCATTATCACTAAGTAGGATCATGTAGTCACATAGAAAGCAGAATCATGCTGAAGATTTAAATAGACTAATCGAATAAAGCATATAGAACATAATAGAATAATAGGAGTTAAGACATACCAGTTGAGAAGAAAGCAAACAGGAATGCAATAGCAGTTTAAGTTCCAGAGAATCTGGCCTTGGCTTCCAGTCGGTCAAATAGTGCAGAAATCAGAACAATAGAACAAAGAGAGAGCTTAATTTTTTTTTTTTTTATTTTTTAGAAACATAAAGTTTGAAAGTTGTAAATTTGTTCAGTGAAAAAGTTATTTCTCAAGGGTTGTAAAGCGTGTTGAAAATTAGAACAAGGAAGGGGCTTTTATAGCACACAATGAAGCAAACTAATAAGGTAAGGAATCAGTCATACACAAATAAGGTATAAAAATCAATTGACAATCAATTAAGGTCATCATGGATCAATCAACAGGACAAAATCAAGCAATGTACTACCTAATTTAAGGAAAAACCTTATTCGAAATCAATTAGTAGTTAAGATCTCGGTTAAATAAGGTAAGGAATAAATCTAAAAAATCAATTATAAGTCGGCTCTAATAATCAAAGCATAAAAATCGGGCCAGTAAGGGAATTAAGGAAAATTGCACAAGTTATTAATCACATATTAGTCTAAATAAGGTAAGAATAGGTGAAGTCCAATAAGGAAATATTGATACTAAAGGAAAGCTGATTTCAAACCCTAATCAATTAACACTTAACTGACAAAATTAAAGGCAAGTCGACAGAAACAATACAAAATAATCGTAACTCTAAGAGATAGACATATAGATGAACTAATCAAAGTAAGTAAAAATCAGTCGAAAAGTAAATAAGAAAACCAGAGATGAAATCTTTAAATGTTAAAACATTTCTTGCAAAAATCCGTTAGAACCAAAACCCTAGTTTTAGGGTAAAAATCGGTCATAAAATAATAAAAGTTGTAAGAAACAGAAATATCAAAATTTTTAAAGGGGAAATACCAAAACAAACACTAAATTATTTCAGATCTAAGAAGATCTAAGCAGATTTATCCAGGAAATAGCTAGGTTCATAGAAAAATAAACAGAAGTGAACCAAATCTGGTTTGAACCAGAGATTTGAAACCATAAAAATACGAAAACATTCGTACTTACAGGTATCAGAGTGAACATAGACGGAATAATCGAGATATGAGAAACTTTGAACCCGATTTGGTTCGAGTCTCTTGAGATTCACATCAAGTAACATAAAAATCATATAACCAGTAGAAAGATGAAGCCAAATAAGGGAGGGGATCTAAGGAAAATTTCATGAATCAAGCGGGAATGTGTGACGACGGAGATAGGGTTTGAGGGGGTGAGAGAGAAGAGAGGAGAGTATCCAAGGACGGCGAGTTGGGGGAAATGAAGATAGGGTTTTGGGTCTTGGTATATTAAAAAAGGAAGGTTGATTTAGGGCCGTTGATCTTCTGAAATCAACGACCAGGATAAGATATAGGTGGGGAGGGTTATTGGACGGGTATGGGTAGTTGGGTCAGCGGTGATGGGATTGAATTGTTGGGTTATTGGGCTGATAGGGTATTGGGCTATTGGGTAGGTCCGAAAAATTTAATAATAAGGGCTATGTTTTAAATACCCACTTAAATTAATAAAATAATTTATAAAAATAATTAATAAATGATGAAAAATGTTATTTGTATGTGAAAATGATTTAAAAATAATTACTTAATATTATAAAAATATAAATATTCATTTTCCGTGTAAATAAAGTAATTATGCATGCCTGAGCTATTTATTGCAAAGTTATTGCAATTATAACTTAAAGATGTAAATATAATTATGCATAAAATTATTAAAGCTTAATATAAATATAAATGATAAAAATTAAGTAATAACATTATTCTAAAATTATTTGTGACGCAATAAATAGTAATTATTTAAATAGTAAAATACTGGAATAAATTAATTAATTTTTTTTTTAAATTATGGAAAATACTAGTTGATGCTCATGCACTATTTTGAAAGTATATATGTATTTTTTGAAATATATATGGAAAAAATTGGGTATTAATAATATTCAGTATCTCCTGGTCCCAAACATATTGCTAACGGACCATCGAACATCCTTCTGAACAAGGTTCTGTCTTCGGACAAGGTGAATCGTGCTGCCTTTGTGTGTAGGGTTCTCGATTCATTTGGGTTTGAGGGAAGCTTCCCGTTCTTCAAATACTCTATGTATTTGTTTCTACAATCCCAGGTCAGACTTGTGGAGTTTATATCAGCGTGGCCTTCTTCGACCACTGACCTCATGAGTTGTACGACAGCCCCCGAATTGAGTTCGTTGTCTTCAACCGATGACCCTAGGTTTGCGAGGGCATCTACCTCACTATTCTGATCTCGAGGCACATGTTGCAAAATCCATTCCCTGAATCGGTGCAGAGTTACTTGTAGCTTATCCAGATATCTTTGCATTCATTCTTCTCGAACTTCAAAGGTTCCGTTAACCTGATTCACCACGAAGAGGGATTCACATTTGGATTCGATCACTTCCGCTCCTAAGCCTTTGGCTAGTTCGAAACCCGCAATCATGGCATCATATTCGGCCTCGTTGTTAGTCAATTTTAAAGTTCTAATAGATTGTCTAACCACGTTACCTGTGGGTGGTTTTAGCACGATGCCGAGTCCGGACCCCTTTGCATTCGAAGCACCGTCCGTAATGAGGATCCAGATTCCCAAGGATGTACCCGAGTTTACTAATAATTGTCACACCTCCTTTTTCACTACCCCCAATTAATGAAGGGGTAATAAGGGAGTTTTTACAATTAAAGTGACATTATTCGGTTTTGGGATTTATTCATTGGTTTTTCAGAGTCGCCATCCGGATTTTTACAGTGTTCCGGGACACCATTTATTTATTGAAATCCCAAACCGAGGAAATTTTGACTCTGTTTTAAGTTGTCTGCGACCAGAAATCCGAGTAAGGAATTCTGTTAACCCGAGAGAAGGTGTTAGACATTCCCGAGCTCCGTGGTTCTAGCACGGTCGCTTAACTATTAATATTTGACCTAATTATCTAATTATTTACATATTTTAAACCTATTGTGCATTTTTAACCTTCTTACTTTTTAGCCGTTTTTTAATATTTATGGAATTATTTTAATACAAGTCACGATGACGTGCACTTTTTATTTTTGGACACGTTGCGAACCGCACCACATGAAATTTACCCGCGATTTACAACATGTTTATTTTAACTAATGTTTTGAGTTAGAGTCGGGGACAAGAGTTGCCGCACTCGAGTGTAGATTATATAGTCATGACTATGGTCATGACGAATAAAAATGCCTATTTGAGGCGATACTCAATTATTCTCTAAGTTTTGGAATATTTATCTAAAAGTGGTATTTTAGCTTACGGGATATGTATATAAACCACTTTTGAGATTTATGGACTTATCTTGGAACAAGTCACGATGGCGTGCACTTGTTGTTTTAGACACATCACAACCACGTCACATGAAATGCACCCGCGATTGCAACATGTGATTTTAATATTGTTCGAAGTTATGGTCGGGGATATGAGTTGCTACACCCGAGTTGGGGATTATTTATTATGACTATTCCACGGGAGCCGTACCCATAGTCACGATGATTTATTATTCGCCTATAAGCATATCTAACGAGTGAATTGTTCAAATCTTAACTTTGTGATTTAATTGTGAGTTTTATAAGTTATGGAGTTATGGTGGGGAGGTATTATCACTTAGCTATTATTGCAATTGACACGATTTTGCATAGTACAAGTAATCGACGGGCCAACATTAAAGGGGTCGTAAAGTTCGCCCAATTCTGTTACCTACACCTTGACATGTTTTCTTCCAAAATTTAAACCAGCCTCTACGTCTTCCCAGAATCAACAAACAATGGTACAAAACCCAAAACCAATTCCTCTTAGGCATTAGCATCACGTTAAAAAATAAATTAGATCCAAAGTTTTAACAAGAAATAACATATACCCTTCCCTTAATTAAACATGAGTAAACATTTAGGTGCACTAATGATACTTATGAGCAGAATAACACCATTTTAAAAGCCATGTATCATTCCACGTGTATCCTTCAGCCGCTACAGTCTATCTTTACAGTTCAACCACCAAAAAAAAGGGAGGAGTCCAAGTCTTAGACATTTAAACCATTCTTAAGCAAATACGTAGAGTCTTCAATGACTTAAAAATCCAAATATGTTCATATTTCAAACTAAAACAAAAGATTGCCGCATACAAGGATATCCATATTAAATCAGAATTAAAACAAAAATCGAATTCTCGGATTCCTACAAAGTGAATCAGATTCAAGCTTAAAAGAAGCACGAACAGAATTTAACATACCTATCAGCTAAAAATAATAGTAGATAACCAAATACAGGCCTGGAATTCTTAGACGTAGCTGCAGCAAGAAGAGAACAACAGAAAACGAAGAAATTCCTCAAATCAAACAACTTTGGAAACCCAGAACAATAAACAGCAGTTCAGCAATTGCAGGAATCACGAATTCATCCTAATTTTTTTATTTTTCTCTTCGGATATGTTTTTGTAAAATTCAAAAATTGGTTGTCAGCTGTTTCGTGTGTGTGATTGATGTGTGTGTGCGTGAGACGCGGACGAAAGAGTGGGTGTGAGAAGAAGAGGGAGTGGAGAAGAAGTCAGCGATGGCTAGGTTTCCTCAAGACGAGGTGAGGTCCGTCTGTGTTCTGTTTGAGGATGGAGAAGAAGAAGTCCGTCTTGGCTCCATTTTTGGGAGGAGGTCTTCAGCTGTTCTTCCAAGAGGAGAACGAGGTGAAATTCGGGTCTTTGATGTGTGTATTATTAGAGATGAGAGGGTGAAGAAGGAATGGAGAAGAAGAAGAAAGGGGGAGGGGGCTCCGTTCTCTCTATCCAAAGGGGAAGGTCTGACATCCCTTCCTATATCATTAGGTCTTGGGGTATTTAAGTGAGGGGGATGTGTATTGGGTCGGACTGGGTCGGGTAGGTAGGCAGGCGGATTTTGAGTGGATTTAAGGGAATTGGTCCATGAAAATTAGCCCAATGCGAATTTAGCCTTAACAGCCTTCTCTTCTTTTTATGCTTTTGTAGAATTAGCCACTTTAGACTCAAATTTAATTTAAATCTATTTCTTGGCTAGCCTATGTATTTATTTTATCTAGTGATGGACTAGTGAAACTAATTGATTAATTAACCTACGAATGCAATTTTGATTTTTAGAAGATATATTTGATAATGTAACTAAATCCTAAAAATACAGTTTAAACCTAAATGGCACGAAATGAAAAAATGAGATAATGTTTTATGATTTTTTATATAATTTTAAAGTAGTAAACATGCATGCAATGCAACTAAATAAAGAAAAGTTCCTAAAATTTATACAAATTATTTTTTGATTATTTTTAGGAGTAATTTCCATGCGGGGCAAAAATTGGGTGTTCACAGCTGCCCCTCTTTGCTCGAGAACATGAAGATTTTTCGGACAAAGAGAAAGTGAGCAACTACGAGCAATTTTTTCCCATTTGGTACTCCATTTGGAAGCATTTTGAAAAAGTTTGACCGAACCTTGATTCGAAGGTTGCCTACATATCATTGGCTGTAAAGGAATCAGGTCAGTGTAGTTCTGGAAGTTTCGGTAGCTGGGACTACCAGAAAGCTGTGATTTCACTGCTGTTACTGCTTGCTGAGCTCCTTATTACACCAAAATTAAAATGAAAAAGACTAAACTAAACCTATCAACTATGAGTTACAAGATTCCTATCTATGAGTCTTCTGAAGCTTGATCTTGAGCCTTGGCTGCTTCTTTATATAGACTCTGATCTGAATCTTGATGCTTGTTAGTTATAGGTTCTGGTTCAATCTTCTTCTACTTTTCGGATCGAGAAGGGGCATGCATAGCTTGTGACTTCAATCTGTCTTGAGCAGTCTATATCATTCCCGCTTCTGCACCTTGGATTTGGTCTTCTCTTTTTCTATTTTTTTCTTTATTCCGGATCAAAACTTCTTCTTTTGGTCGTCTTGAGTCCATTGTCCTAAATTGTGATCTGCACAATCAAGAACAAACAAATGAAATTTTCTGCCCCAGTTTTCACTAGGAAAAATTTCGTGAGTTATTGTAAGGAAATCTATACTACTTTATTATTGAAAGCGGTGAAAAGCCGGGAACAATGTACCCAGAGTTATTGTAGACTAGGGAGTGGATACCCTATGCCCAAAGGTAAAATCAACTAGGGGTTCGAGACCCTATTTTGGAAGAGAATTGACAGGTTATGCTGTCGTCAAGAAAAGATCACCGGGTTATGCCGGTGTCTGGGGAAGGATCAACGGGTTATGCCGTTTGTCAAGAAAGAGATCACCAAGTTATGCCGGTGTTTGGGAAAAGGTCAACATGTTATGCTGTTGCCGGGAAAAGGAGATCACTGGGTTATGCCAGTGTCAGAAAATGATCAACAGGTTATGCTGTTGTCAGGAAAGATCACCAGGTTATGCCGGTGTCTGGAAAGGCCAACAGGTTATGTCATTGCCTGAGGAAAAGAGATCACTAGGTTATGCCATTGTCAGGGAATGGTCAACAGGTTATGCTGTTGTCAAGAAAGATCACCAGGTTATGCCGGTGTCTGGAAATTAGATTCATCGGGTTATGCCGGCATCAACTAAGGAATGAACACCTATGTTGGAAAGAACACTAGGGAGTGGAGACCCTATGTCTAAAATCATCGACTACGGAGTGGAGACCCTATGTTGGCATCAGGTTATGCTGGCATCAACAAGGGAATGGAGACCCTATGTTGGAAAATGAGACTACTGAATTGTGTATCTATGCTAAAATGAATCAAAAAGGATTTTTTTTTCTGATTTTTTTTTTTTTGGTATCTTAGGAGAAATATTCATCAGACTAAGGCGTTTATCCTAGGAGAAAGATTCATCAGACTAGGGTTTTATTATCTTAGGAGAAAGATTCAGCAGACTAAGATTTTTATCCTAGGAGAGAGTTCATCATACTAGGTTTTCTATCTTAGGAGAAAGATTCATCAGACTAAGATTTATGATCCTAGGAGAAAATTCATCAAACTAGGTCTTCTATCTTAGAAGAAAGATTCATTAGACTAAGATTTTGATCCTAGGAGAAAATTCATCAGACTAGGTCTTTTATCTTAGGAGAAATATTCATCGGACTAAGATTTTGATCCTAGGAGAAAGTTCATCAGACTAAGTCTTTTTTTTTTATTATCTTAGGAGAAAGATTCATCAGACTAAGATTTTGTTCCTAGGAGAAAATTCATCGGATTAGGTCTTTTTTTGTTATCTTAGGAGAAAGATTCGTCGGACTAAGATTTTGATCCTAGGAGAAAGTTCATCAGACTAGGTCTGTTTTTTATTATTATTATCTTAGGAGAAAGATTCATCAGACTAAGATTTCTATCCTAGGAGAAAGTTCATCAGACTAGGTCTTTTTTTTTTGTTATCTTAGGAGAAAGATTCATCAGACTAAGATTTTGATCCTAGGAGAAAATTCATCAGACTAGGTCATTTGTTTTTTTTATTATCTTAGGAGAAAGATTCATTAGACTAAGATTTTATCCTAGGAGAAAGTTCATCAGACTAGGTTTTCTATCTTAGGAGAAAGATTCATCAGACTAAGATTTTGATCCTAGGAGAAAATTCATCAGACTAGGTCATTTGTTTTTTTTATTATCTTAGGAGAAAGATTCATTAGACTAAGATTTTATCCTAGGAGAAAGTTCATCAGACTAGGTTTTCTATCTTAGGAGAAAGATTCATCATACTAAGATTTTTATCCTAAGAGAAAGTTCATCAGACTAGGTTTTCTATCTTAGGAGAAAGATTCATCAGACTAAGATTTCGATCTTAGGAGAAAGATTCATCAGACTAAGATTTATATCCTAGGAGGAAAAATGTGAAGGGCAAAGGCAACATTTTATGCACACAGATAAAGACAAAGATTTGAGTAACTCCCCTTTGTCGGCTCTTCTCTTTTTTTGAATCACTTTCGTTGCACTGCTTTGTTCCTGTTTCAAACAAAGAAAAAATTTGTCAGTTTTAAAAAGTGGTGGTCGATTTGTGGCCTTGAGTCCTGGGCAGCTTGGTTTTTGCTCAATTAGCCTGAGTCAGTTTCAAGAGACTTTTGCTCTGCATCAAACCTGATTGTTTCACACCCAGTACCACTTGTAATTATGGCTCAGTCAGACTTATCCCAACAAGAGATCTTTTCTTAGGCGACCTTTTCTGAGATCTTGAATGATTTCTTGCCTTTTGGAGCAATTTGACTGTCGGAGGGAATTACCAGTTATCTTTGCTTGCGCCAAGTAGGCTGACAAGGGTCTTTTTTTTGGGAGGGGGGTGGGGGGAGCCTCTGCATGAATCCTCAATGCATATTGACTGTAACATTGAATTGCTGGCCAAATTCACTTTTGTGCAACTGAAAAGCTAATAGCAGATTGTGAAATCTTTTCTTGCTTGTTTTGAAAAGGACCGACTTAGAGTGATGGACACAATGATTCAAAGAAGCCAGTATCAACAAGCAATGCCCCTGTCAAAAGGACAGAAGGAAGAGTTTTTTTTTTTGCGGTAACTAGCCTTAATGATCATGACATGCATTTTGGACTTAACGGCAGATCTATCAAACTGACCTAACCTTTCCTTTTACCATTCTTATGAACTTTGAAAGCGGGCTTGTTCGTTCCAATCTTTTGCATTAGATTCACAACTCACTTTCGACTAGTGGTGCCCCGAGGGGTTTTCACCAACAAGTCTCTCTCATTTATTTTTTTCTACTTACTGTCGCCTTACAGTGCCCGTGAAGGTTTTCACTAGTAAGACTCTCTCATTTTTCTTCTTTATTTTTTCTTTTCTTTTGCTTTCTTGGATGAGCACCTTGACAGTGTTTTATGTCGCATAACAACCGTTGCTCATTGCATACTTCAATTGGCATTCTTGAAGGCATACCCGAAGGTCTTTATTTGGAAGATTTTTGGATAGGGTTGGAAAGGAGGGTCGGCATGAAGGCTTAAAGTAGACTCAAAATGAGGGGGTTGTATACTTACAACTCTTGGAATCGACTCTTTCAAAAGTGAAATGAAATTTCTGCCCCAGTTTTAGCTACTGGGGATTTTTATGGATTTTTTTTTTAAATTCTTATTTGGTTGGACTGAACCGTGTAAGGCTGCCTACGTATCCTCTTTTTAGGAATCATGTCTAACGTAGTTCAAACATCTAACCTAACTATTTTTCATCTTTATTTCTTTCTTTTTTTCATGTTTTTTTTTCTTTTTTTTTTCGAAATAGGTTGCCCCACCTTTTATTTTTTGGGGGGCATGGACCTTTGACTGTTTTTTTTTCTTTTTTTTTTTCATTTGAACTTTCCAAGAGCTTCCCAGTTTGTACTCTTGGGGCATGGATTTTTTTCATTTTCACTTCTTTCTTTTTTTTCATTTTCTCTTTTTTTTTTTGGACTTTTGACTCTAAACTTGATTCCAAGAGAGGGTGGTCAAAGAAAAATGACACCAGCTCAAAAGGGGTAGAGAAGGGTATAAAGTGTTCAGATAGAAGAAAAAGGGCCTCCCAGCCTCGAGAATGCCAAAACATATTATCTTTTCGCGATCATAGCGTTGATGAACATGTCTATCTTCTTGGTGTGTCGTGGTCGAAAGACACTTTTCATCCATTAATGCCAAAATTTCGACCAAGCCTTAATTGATTAAACATCCTCAAGCCCGATCTTCACAATGATTTGAAGGTGAATTTTACTCGAGCTTAGTTCCAAAGTATCTCAAATCTTTATTCATCCTCAAAAGTATCTATTTCTCACTTATCTCTCCCAAGACTAAATCAGTTTTTTAAGATGTGGCCAAAATTTCTGCATGCATGTCATATCACTAAAACTAGCGAGAAAGGAACTAAGCATGGAATGACACAAAAGGACAAATTGTATTTCATTGAGTAAACAACAAGACAAACAACCTAAAATCCGAGTTACAACCCTAAAATAATCCGGGCAATGAAAATAGCAACAAAATAGACAGATAAGACTGACACAAACAGAACAGAGGGATAGAAGGGTTTGACTCAATAAAACAAATAAAATCTGGATCACAACCCTGAAATAACCCAGATAATAGAAAATACATCAAAACAAGCTACCAAGATTCCTTCCTAGTGGGGGAGGGAACGACTTTTCAATTGCTAAGCTTGACATTTAGTCACAAATTCGCTCATCAGAATCAGCAGAGCATTCTCCAATTTCAAAATCAACAACTTCAGTTAGCAAGTTCCTGAGAGGATTCTCATACTCCCTGTCACCACGCATTACCCCTACAAAGTGTGCATCATCATGTGTAGGTAAATGATTCTGCGTGATATTCTGGGTGTCACTGTCTGTGATCACAATCAGATTTTTCTGGATCATCCTTTCTATTTCTCTTTTCAAATCCTGACATCTTTCAACATCGTGCCCCTGGGCGTTGGAATGGTATTCACACCTTTTATAAGGGTCAAAGATTCTTGCACGTGGGTCCACATGATTTGGAGGAATAGGTGCAATCATGTCATAATGCTTTAATTTCTCAAACAAGCTTGCATAAGACTCTCCTATTGTTGTAAAATTATCTTTCAACCTTTGTTCCCCTCTATACCCCTGGCTTGGATGTGGGTTATAGGGCACTTGGAAATTTTGTGGAGGCTGGTGGAGATTTTTCAATGCTCGCCTTCTGGGATGTCTTGGTGGCTGGACAACATACTCAGGTCGAGCAAAGGAGTATTGTGGGTTCTGAGGTGGATAGGATTTCTCAGGGGAATCATCGGAAAACAGATGAGGCTGGTCATACCTTCGAGATGTTCTCCTAGGACCTCTTCTCAACTCTGATGCCATCATGATTTCTTCATCTTTCTTATTCATGTCACTAAATTTACCAGATTTAATTTGGACAGCCTGAGTTGCGGCTTTGAACACTGCTTGACTTATGATTTTGCTTGTCTTAAGGTCATTTTCAACCATTTCTCCCATTTTGATTGCTTTCGAGAATGATTTGCCAATTGCGGACGTCATGTTTTGAAAATAATCTGGCTCTTGAGCCTGAAGGAAGATAGCGATTAGCTCATGGTCATCCATGGGTGGCTTAAATCTAGCTGCTTGCTCTCTCCATTTAATGGCATATTCCCTGAAACTTTCAGTTGGTTTCTTATTCAAGTTTGAAAGGGAATTGCGGTCCGGGGCAATGTCGAGGTTATATTGGAAATGTTTGACAAAGGCCTGAGCCATGTCATCCCAGACATACCATCGAGATGTGTCTTGATCAGTAACCATTCAGAGGCTACCCCCGTAAGGCTTTCCCCAAAATAAGCCATTAGCAATTCTTCATTTCTTCCTGCACCCCTTAGCTGATTGCAATACCTTTTCAGGTGGGCTATGGGATCTCCATATCCATCATACTTTTCAAATTTGGGAGTCTTGAAACCAAGTGGAAAATGAACATCGGGTAACATACATAGATCCTTGAAGGCAATACTCTTCTGACCTGCCAACCCTTGCATGTTTTTCAACTATTGTTCTAAGCTATTCACTCTTTTGATCATTTCTTCCTGTGCCATATTTTGGACAGGCATCTCAATATTTGCAGGAAGATCAAATAGGTACGAATGGTACCCAGGAGAGTGGTATTATTCTTGCTGGATAGTAGATTGTGACTCATGAGTTTTCTTCTGTACCACTGTTGGCTGTGGCACAGTGAAGACATGCATAACAACAGCGGTTGTCTGATTGGTTGTCCATGGCACACTTTGGGAGTGTGCAACAAAAGTTTTAGTTGTGGTTGTACAGTTGGGATAAAGACTGAACCCAAGTGGATAGCATTGCTCAGGCAATGAGGCCAGAATGGTAGTAGTCGAGACGGATGTGAACTCTGGGAAACCATGAATAGAAAAAGGTGGTCCTTGGCCATTGACCCATGCTTGACGCATTTCAGTCATTTGCCGCTTCAGTATTCTGTTTTCCTCAACCACAGTAGACTCTTGTCGAACCTTCTGACCCTTAGTCTCTTGAGCACTCATAACAGCTTCGGTGTTAGTTGTCATTGGCATTTTCTCTTAGACCTTGTGAATTGTGTTGCAGCTTACCAAAAACCGACCACCTCAACTTTCTTCACAATCCGAAACAAAAGACATGTTAGAGGGGACTCAATCAGTCCTTATTATCATTCTTTCCTTTTCTTTTCTCTTCACTTTCTTTTTTTTCCGCTCTTTATTTTTCTCATTTATTTTTTTGTCACTCCTTTTTTTTTTATTCTCTCTTCTTCTTTTTTTTTTTTGATTTTCTTTTTCTCTTTTTTTTTTTAATTTTTATGGCTATGATCGAATCCTATGGGGATTTCCTACGTATCATGACGCCGCATGAATCAAATCTTGTGTAGTTCGGGAAGATCAGACATAAAGGACATAAACTAACTCTTTTTTTTGTGATTTTGAATTTATATTTTTTTTTTGAAACAAAGACTTAAAAAGAAGAAAGAAAATATTTTTTGATTTAGATTTATTTATTTATTTATTTATTTTGAGAATTTTTGAAAAGAAATACTTCTAAAGAAGAAGTAAAATATATATTTCTTTTGGAATTTCTAAAGAAAAATTTCTAAAGAAGAAAAGAAATTTGGAATTTTGGACTTTTATTTTGAATTTATGAAAGAAATACTTCTAAAGAAAAAGAAAATATTTTTGAAGCTTGAATTTTCTTTTTGATTTTCGAAAGAAGCATGAAAATATTTTTGGATTTTTGATTTTATCATTTTTTTTATTTTGTTTTTTCGAAATTTTTTTTAAGGAAAGACTTCTAAAGAAGAAAGAAAATATTTTTTTGGATTTTTGAATTTATTTGTCTCTCTTTTTTTTCTAATAAAAGACTCCTACAAATAAAATATTTTTGGTATAAAAGTTTTCTTAGTTTTTTTTTCAGGATTTTCTAAAAGAAAGCCTCCTAAAAATGAATTAAAGAAAAATATTTTTGAAAATTTTTTTTAAAGAAAAATGGGGCCTAAAAGAAAGAACTTCTATAGAAGGAAGTAATGAAAATATTTTTGGAATTGTTTTGAAAAATGTGGAAAAATAAAAAAAAAATAGAAAATATTCTTTTTTGGGATTTTGATTTGATTTGTCTTATTTTTTCGAATGAAAGACTTCTACAAAGAAAATATCTTTGGGTTCTAAAACTCTTTTTTTAATCTTTTATTTGTTTAGAATTTCCTAAGAAAAATACTCATAAAGAAGGAATTAAAGGAAAATATTTTTTTTTTTGGATTTTTTTTTAAAAAAAAATGGGGAATCAAAGAAAGACTTTTCTAAAGAAGGAAGGAAAGGAAAATATTTTGGATTTTTTAAAAATTGAGGAAAACAATAAGGTAGAAAATATTTTTGGGGATTTTTTTTTTTAAAATTGGGGTCTTAAAGAAAGACTTTTCTACAGAAGGAAGTAAAGGAAAATATTCTTGGATTTTTGAAAATTGGGTTCTTAAAGAAAGACTTTTATACAGAAGAAAGTAAAGGAAGATATTTTTGGATTTTTAAAAATTGAGGGCCGGAACCGATGAGGTTTGTCTACGTGTCACACATCCGGTGAGAATTAGCGGAGCCGGAAAAACATTACTTTTGAAAACATTCACTTATTTTTCTTTTTTGGGAGAGTTTCAGAATTTTTCAAATACCTACCTCTCACTCTTGATATACAGTTCAAATAATATCAAAACGGTAAAAAGCGGCATTTAGCACATTAGGTTCAAACATGTAAAATAAGATAATAAAGCCAAATATAACAGTTATTCTAAGCTCGAATTCTGAACCCTGAACAAGAGATTCTGGGTTCTAATCCACAGCAGAGTCGCCAGAGCTGTCACACCTTATTTTCCACTACCCCCGATTAATGAAGGGGTAATAAGGGAGTTTTTCCAATTAAAGTGACATTATTTGGTTTTGGGATTTATTCATTGGTTTTTCAGAGTCGCCACCCGGATTTTTACAGTGTTGCGGGACACCATTTATTTATTGAAATCTCAAACCAAGAAAATTTTGACTCTGTTTTAAGTTGTCTGCGACCAGAAATCCGAGTAAGGAATTTTGTTAACCTGGGAGAAGGTGTTAGGCATTTCCGAGCTCCGTGATTCTAGCACGGTCGCTTAACTATTAATATTTGGCCTAATTATCTAATTATTTACATATTTTAAACCTATTGTGCATTTTATCCTTCTTACTTTTTAGCCGCTTTTTAATATTTATGGAATTATTTTAATACAAGTCACGATGACGTGCACTTGTTATTTTTGGACACGTTGCAAATCGCACCACATGAAATGTACCCGCGATTTACAACATGTTTATTTTAACTAATGTTTTGAGTTAGAGTCGGGGACATGAGTTGTCGCACCCGAGTGTAGATTATATAGTCATGACTATGGTCATGACGAATAAAAATGCCTATTTGAGGCGATACTCAATTATTCTCTAAGTTTTGGAATATTTATCTAAAAGTGGTATTTTAGCTTACGGGATATGTATATAAACCACTTTTGAGATTTATGGACTTACCTTGAAACAAGTCACGTTGGCGTGCACTTGTTGTTTTGGACACATCGCAACCGCGTCACATGAAATGCACCCGCGATTGCAACATGTGATTTTAATATTGTTTGAAGTTATGGTCGGGGACATGAGTTGCCACACCCGAGTTGGGGATTATTTATTATGACTATGACACGGGAGCCGTACCCATAGTCACGATGATTTATTATTCGCCTAAAAGCATATCTAACGAGTGAATTGTTCAAATCTTAACTTTGAGATTTAATTGTGAGTGTTATAAGTTATGGAGTTATGGTGGGGAGGTATTATCACTTAGCTATTATTGCAATTGACACGATTTTGCATAGTACAAGTAATCGACGAGCCAACATTAAAGGGCTCGTAAAGTTCGCCCAATTCTGTTACCTACACTTTGACATGTTTTCTTCCAAAATTTAAACCAGCCTCTACGTCTTCCCAGAATCAACAAACAATG
>MDKI01143791.1:0-17609 GCA_005239505.1 Nicotiana paniculata
CTAACGCCGGGGGGGCCAGGCGTTATGGCTCTAACGCCCCCCTAACGCCAGGAGGGGCCAGGCGTTATGGCTCTAACGCCCCCTAACGCCAGGGGGGCCCTGGCTTCATGGGGAAAACGCCCGGCTATCGCCCGGGCGTCTCCTTTTGCGTATTTTTGACGTATTTGCATCCCTTTAGCTCCGTTTCCATTTCCAATTCACCTACACATGAAATAAACTCCATTAAGCACATAACAAGTGTAATTTTATCATTAATGCTCATAAAATGTAAGGTATATCACATGTTAAACTATGCAATTTAGTCTCGCATCAGCAACCACGTTACTATCAATCACTCGGCGGGCTATGCGAAAACCTGGAATCTGCACAAAAATATACAGAAGAGTAGTATCAGCACACCACAGCGGTGCCCAGTAAGTATCAAGACTAACCTCGGTGAAGTAGTGACGACGGCTAGTCAAGACACCCATTGGTGTAATAAAAATTGAACAAGTATCAATGTAGGAATCAGGGAAATAATGATGTACACATAAAGGCTACACAATATAGCTAACAAGACAGTGAATTCGATAAAGAAGGAAAACAATAAGTATCAGCGGAAACCATGAAGTAACACAAATACTGAATAGAACACAGACAAATCCGGCATGTAAATATACAACACGAGCATGTAATGACTCAACAACTTCAGCCATTTCTACATCAAATTCATAGTCATCTCCACGAGGTTCCGAACCTCGAAAAAATCATCATTTACAGGTCCCAATATCCGAACCCTAACACTTGGCAACTTGCGCCCTCATTCGAGTACTAACTGCACGGATGACTCACATGCTAATTGGGTCATTCCCACCCATACAATAAGCACAACAAGAGTATCTATATTTCACAACAACAAAGAGTCCTGAATCCATTAATAGTTCTTAACTACGTGTATGCTTGTGCAGGTGTCCTAACATGATTTCAACAACCAACAGACATAAGGAAAACAAAAGAGGCAACACATTCATTTTCATCTCATAAATTTCCACACGAATGAACTCACACGGTAAGTGTTCCAGTACACAATATCAACAACAAGGAATGCCCCTAGGCCAACACAACTATCACAAACAATCCCTGCCATAGCCTACCTTGTTACGCCACGTGTGCAATATTAAAGTATATGCCCGACTTGTTTCGCCACACGTGCATAAACATGTTCTCACCTTGCCACGCCACATGCGCAACACTCAATCTCATATTCCGCCTTATCACACCGCATGTGCAATATCAGTAATAAACACAGCGCGACAGAACCTCGTGCAAATCCCCATATCAACAACCGCACGGCAGAAACCTCATGCATCACCATAACCAGTATAACAACAACAACAACAACAATAACACGGGCAATAATTCAGAATACAATTAATACATCCATTCAATAACCTTTGATCCCAAGATAGGCAAAACTAGTTCACGAGAAATAAACATAATAAGGAGAGCTAGGCATATTAAGAAATCACTCAACAAGGAAGGAAAATAGCATGTAACAGCCGCACCTAATTACACGGGTGAAAAACAAGAAATCAACACAAATCCGATAACTTCATATAAGGGCAAGTCACGAAGGTATAGAATATCTAAACTTCTTTAAGGTTGAGAAGTCACGAGAATATTCAACAATTTTCACTTAAGGACAAGCAGCAGAGAATAATCATAAATCCATTAACACCCAAAACAATTATAGGTTGAGATGAAGATAATTGCAAACTTGAGATAAGCAGTTATGAAGACATAGCATGACAGTAAAGGAAATAAAAATCTTCAGATAAGTCAATTAGGAGTAAATCCGAAAATAAGAACTTTCACATTTAAGCAATTAAGGATGACACTATAAATTAGGAAATTCAGTGCTAAGGACAATTCAAACTCGGCTAATATAAGGATCTAAGATGCCTAAAGGGTCAACTTTCCACAAATAAGTCCGAGCATGCACTCGTCACCTCATGTACACGGACTACAATCAATATAGAAGACTCAAATCCTAGGGGGTAACTCCCCCACACAAGGTTAGGCAAGATACTTACCTCTACCGCTCAAAACAAACTTGAAATCACGTTCTTGCCACGGGTATCCGACTCCAAATGGCCCAAATCTACTCAAATCAATAGCATCGTGTAAATAATGCTACAAGCAACTTGTTTAACAAATAAATTCGAAGCTAAAACGTGGAATTAGGAAAACTGCCCAAAAAGTTCCCCGGGCCCACGTCTCGGAATCGGGTAAAAATTATATTTTCCGGACTCCCATTCACTCACGAGTCTAAACATATGAAAATCTCTCAAATCGGAAGTCAAAAATCCAATCAAAACTCAATAATTTGATCTATGAAGTTTATCCCATTTTCTACCCAAACTTTTCGAAATTAAAGGTTGGATTTAAGATTAGAAACATGGAAATTGGTCTATAATGGATAGAAATCACTTATCCAAATTATCCAGGTGCAAAATCCTCCGAAAATCACCTCTCCCGAGCTCCCCAATTCGAAAATGGTGAAAATAACTTAAACCCTCGGTTCTGCCCCTTTTCTGCCCAGCAATTCCGCACCTGCGACCCTGGGACCGCACCTGAGGAACTATCATCGCAGGTGCAAAAACCCACTAAAAAGTCTGGGGTCGCACCTGCGGTCAAATGGCCGCACCTGCGGAAAACTAACCGCACCTGCGAGGATTGGGGGTTTGGGCTAATTCCGCACCTGCAAACTCCTCGCCGCACCTGCATGCCCGCACCTGCGGAAGGTCTATCGCAGGTGCGAGACACCAAAACCAACAATGGTTCAGCTGTCTCCCAAGTTCTAAAACACCGGATAAGCATCCTAAACGTACCCGAGCCCCCCGAGACCCCGTCCAACCACACACACAAGTCATATAACCTAACATGGACTCGCTCGAGGTTTCAAATCACATAAAACAACACTAACACGATGAATTAAACTAAAAATCCATGAAAATTCTTCAACCTTCTATAAACATTAAGTTTTGCACTTAAGGTCCGAATCACGTCAAACTAAATTCGTTTCTTACCAAATTTCACAGATAGCACATATAAATCATATCGAACCTGTACCGTGCTTCAGAATCATAATATGGGCCCGATATCACAGGTTTCGCCTCAAACTTCATTTTCAAAAACCCTTATATTTTTCAGAAAATAATTTTTTTTAAAAATTTATTTCTCGGACTTGGGACCTCGGAATTCGATTCCGGGCGCCCAAGTCTCATATTTTTCTACAGACCCTCCGGGACCGTCAAATCACGGGCGGGTCCGTTTACCAAAAACGTTGATTGAAGTCAACTTGATTCAAATTTCCAATACAAAATTTTTATTTTTATCAATTTTTCACATAAAGGCTCCCCAGCTACACGCCCGGGCTGCGCACGCAAATCGATGTGAGATAGAATGAGATTTTCACGACCTCGGAACACAGAATTAGATAGAATATACGGGGTGACCCTTTTGGGTCGTCACGTATATATAATTCTTTATCGGTCAAAATTGCTACAAGGCAGGACCGTTAGAATTCCATGCTGGCAACTGGCAACTACATATTTCGTTCATGTTTCTAATTCTTTCTTAATACCAAATTTCTGGCCGTCTTACTTAAGAGTCTTGATGCCATGCTCTACAGATTATTAGGAATAACTAGGGTAGTCCGGTGCACAAAATATTCCGCATTCACACAGGGTCGAAGGGCCACACCCTTTACCCTAAAGGGTGTAATGTAGACATCCTATTCTAATGCATGCATTAGCGACTGCTTTCATGGCTCGAACCCGTGACGTACAGAGAAGGAGCCACCTTATAGGAAGGGGTGTCATTTGACACCCCTTTCTAGAAAAAATATACTCTGTGCAGGTAGGTAAAAAATAAATTATATGTATATATATTATGTATTGACTCTCTTTAATTTTCTAGTATATTTACTTTTATATATTTGACACCCCTTAACCGGAATTCTGGTGACGTATATGACACACGGAAACGAATTTGCAAGAGCAGTGACGAAAACATTTCATATTTTGGCTTCAAATTAATCAGTCCAAAAAAATATCATTTGTTTACATCACTATGCTTCTTTTGAGTGAGCTGGTTTGTTTGGACTCTAAGAAAAAGTTCCACAGAAAAGTAAACGAAGTCTGCTTTGATCAGATGTTGAAAAATATCACTACTGTATTTGTATCTGAATATCCCATTTATTTCCAAACCAGAAGCCTATAAAAGAGCATAATGCAACTGAACTTTGAAGATACCAACTAACCAAAATGCAGTTCTTCAGCTTGGTTTCCATTTTCCTATTTGTATCTTTCCTCTTTTTGTTAAGGAAATGGAAGAACTCCAATAGCCAAAGCAAAAAATTGCCACCAGGTCCATGGAAACTACCAATACTAGGAAGTATGCTTCATATGGTTGGTGGACTACCACACCATGTCCTTAGAGATTTAGCCAAAAAATATGGACCACTTATGCACCTTCAATTAGGTGAAGTTTCTGCGGTTGTCGTTACTTCTCCTGATATGGCAAAAGAAGTACTAAAAACTCATGACATCGCTTTCGCGTCTAGGCCTAGCCTTTTGGCCCCGGAGATTGTTTGTTACAATAGGTCTGATCTTGCCTTTTGCCCCTATGGTGATTATTGGAGACAAATGCGTAAAATATGTGTCTTGGAAGTGCTCAGTGCCAAGAATGTTCGGACATTTAGCTCTATTAGGCGCGATGAAGTTGTTCGTCTCCTTAATTTTATCAGGTCATCTTCTGGTGAGCCTGTTAATGTTACTGAAAGGATCTTTTTGTTCACAAGCTCCATGACATGTAGATCAGCGTTTGGGCAAGTATTCAAGGAGCACGACAAATTTATACAACTAATTAAAGAAGTGATACTCTTAGCAGGAGGGTTTGATGTGGCTGACATATTCCCTTCACTCAAGTTTCTTCATGTGCTTAGTGGAATGAAGGGTAAAATTATGAATGCACACCATAAGGTAGATGCCATTGTTGAGAATGTCATCAACGAGCACAAGAAAAATCTTGCAATTGGGAAAACTAATGGAGCATTAGGAGGTGAAGATTTAATTGATGTTCTTCTAAGACTTATGAATGACGGAGGCCTTCAATTTCCTATCACCAACGACAACATCAAAGCTATAATCTTTGTAAGTATAGAACATTATTGCTGTTCTATCCTTATTCTTATTTAAGTATACATTAGCTTCCATTTCAAATTGGATGAGTCAAAATTTTTACTAGGCAAATAGCACGTGCATCATAAATTAATATCGTAACTTGGCCATAAAATGCAGGACATGTTTGCTGCTGGAACAGAGACTTCATCGTCAACAATTGTGTGGGCTATGGTGGAAATGGTGAAAAATCCAACTGTATTCGCGAAAGCTCAAGCAGAAGTAAGAGAAGCATTTAGAGGAAAAGAAACTTTTGATGAAAATGATGTGGAGGAGCTAAACTACCTAAAGTTAGTAATTAAAGAAACTCTAAGACTTCATCCACCGGTTCCACTTTTGCTCCCAAGAGAATGTAGGGAAGAGACAAATATAAACGGCTATACTATTCCTGAAAAGACCAAAGTCATGGTTAATGTTTGGGCACTAGGAAGAGATCCAAAATGTTGGGATGACGCTGAAACTTTTAAGCCAGAGAGATTTGAGCAATGCTCTAAGGATTTTGTTGGTAACAATTTTGAATATCTTCCGTTTGGTGGTGGAAGGAGAATTTGTCCTGGGATTTCATTTGGTTTAGCTAATGCTTATTTGCCACTGGCTCAACTACTATATCACTTCGATTGGAAACTCCCTGCTGGAATCCAACCAAGCGACTTGGACTTGACTGAGTTGGTTGGAGTAACTGCCGCTAGAAAAAGTGACCTTTACTTGGTTGCCACTCCTTATCAACCTCCTCAAAAGTGATTAATGACTATAGTGTTTTCAGTTTTTTATTTCCTAATAAACCCCACTGTTGTCCTATCTTTCTTTTCGTGTTTTTCTGATTTTACCATATAGGAATGTATCATGTTGTCAAATAACATTTTCTGTTTATCTCAAATTTTGGAATAATGAGGCGAGGACACAATTTCCATCTGTGATAAGATCATAATGATGTGCAAGTGATGGCATTCAGCTTATTTCAATTGTGATGCTAGTCCTGTAGTAGTTATATATATATATATATGTATATATATTCTTGACTTGAGCAGGAGAACTGTGTTTTGAGCAGGGAGGCTCTGGTTTTCAAATGACTTGCACATTGTTCATGCAGATGTAGCCATATTTTTAGGCAAGTTCATTTTCTTTGTTCAGTAAAATTAGTATGGCTCCAATTACAAAAACCAATAGAGAACAATGTATGTATTTGCTCTCATCTCTGCCAGTTTTCTCTTTTCTTTTCTTTTACTAGTTTTTTCAAACTTCGCAAAGAACTTTACATGCGTGTTAGTAAAATATACACACGTCGTTTGAACTTAGCAAAGAATCAAACATATGAGTTATACGTCATAGAAATTGCCTTTTAATAAAGGTAGAATAGCCTGAATGACACTTATACTTGGGACACTTTATCATGTCGGTCCCCAAACTTAATAATTTGCCAATTAAATACTTACACTCCTTCAAATCATGTATAATAAATACTTATGACAGGAGGTTGTCAATTCGTGTAATACAATCTCCTCCACATTGGCTGCCACGTCAAAAAATAACAATGTGTAGATGCCATGTCACATGGTAGGTTAAAAATAATTAATCATCTATTCCGATAGATGCTTTTCCTGTTTCCTCTTATCCTTACCCCATTGTCTTCTTATTTATGTTTCCACTATCATATGAGTTTTAGATTCGGAACTTTGGTCGAAATTTTCACCGACAACGACTCTTATATTGTATTGTACCTCGTCGATTGGGAGGTCGATCACTTCACGACAGGTGGTAGAGAGGCCAACATATCGGCGAGAGTTAGGGTTTTGGAACTGGAGGCTGCGAAGGAGGCCTTGAGGTTTGTTAGAGTTTGGAGGATGACATAATCGGGTTTTAGCTTGGATTTGAAAGGGAGGGCGTCATAAACGGAATCGGAGTCGTGAGCTGCTCGCCAGCGTTTCTTCTTGTCCTCCATTGATGACAGAGATCACAGCGGCATTTGTGGATAAGTGAGTTAAGGACCAAGGAACCGTGTTCACAAAGCTAAATCGGAGGTAAATTGAAAAATGGGGGAGTAAAATTGAAAAGAATACCGGTGAAAAAGATTGGCCATACAAACACCATGTGAATCAAGATATTCACTGGGTTGCTATGATATGCACCATAAAATGCAAACAACTTCTCTAAGTCAACTATTCCCATACTTTTCTTCACCCTATCCTCTTTCTGCCTTTGCTCCTATAAGGTAATCAGGTAATTATGAAGAAATTGAGATTAAATGATTTGACCCTCTTTTGGGATTATAAAGAGGAAAGTTGATGGTAATAGGAATGGAGAAATTAATGTGGACGCTTTTATAAGAATTAGGAATTTTTCTAACCTGGTGCAAACAATGATTTGCATTTGCATTTGCAGGCGGTGGGGGGAAGAAGCTAACAACAAAAAGAAAAATGGGGTGGGGTGCAAGTAATTTTGTTTTTTGCATTTTTCATATTTTATTTTATTTTTCATTCTTATTTTAATTATTTCTTATTCAAAAGTCATATTCACGCTCGTTGTCCGTGTGAACTACACTAGTATTGTCTAGCTCAACTATTTTGTTACCACATGTGCTTGGTCAATTGTCAGAGGGGTTTAAAATATAGGTTTTGATCAAGTTAAAGTGTCTGAATGAAACTTTGTAGATTAAAGGGACCGGGATGACAAAGTGACACAAGTACAAGTGTCTAAGAGGCTATTCTGCCTTTAATAAAATAAAAGTATTTCAATAGTTAGGTCGTTCCGACATACTCTTTATTTTTCATCGTAGACAATATGAGACTTTTCATCACTAGATAATTCCTTTTCATAATCCTCGTAAAAATATAGAAGTGCCTTACAACTGATTTTCATTGAATCAGTGAGCCGATCAATTTCGCCAGTATCTCATCTGCAGGGTGACATAACTAAGGTGAGTTTCTGCGTTAAAAAAGAGCACAAGTATGATGAGTACACACAAGATCTTCTTAATCTTTTCGCGATATTCACTTTCAAGGTATATCTCACATCTCAATAAGTGAATTGATAAAGTTGATCATATATACCTTTGTATGCATCCGTCTATGTATCAAGTTTTTAACTGTACTATAAGCATAAAAGATGTCATCCACATCAAAATCATTGCTATAGTCTTAAAGAGCATAACACAAGCTTGATAATATTGAGTCTGAAAATATACTTTTTATGCCCAAAAATAGTATTCATGCTATATCTCTATCACATGGAAGTGTTGTCACGAAATCTAAGTCTTTCCACTACCTGCAACATAACAAATTATAACATTATTAATTAGAAAATGATCCATCAAAAAGATTTTATCATTTTTATATATCGCACCTTGATATTTCAGCAAGTTATTGTTTGTGTAACATCTGGAGTGATAAGTGGAGATTTTGACTATTTATTGTGTCCTTTGACTTTCATTTTAGTTAAAAAATATTTAAAGGTATTCCCAAAAACTGATGAAATATGCTTACTTGCAGGAGTATTGAAAAATGAGCCAAAATGATAAAATTCAACTCAAGAAGGAGTATTTTTGAACAAGGACAAAGCTCAAGCAAAAAGGCTAACGTGCGGACCGCATAATTTTGTCTGCGGCCGCAGAATGTGAAAAATATTCAACAGTCCTGTAATGCAAAGTGCGGACTGCTGTGCGGCCGCAGAAGTTAAGGTTCAGAGAGATGGAAATTCAAGACCATCAAGATTTGCGGACCACATTACAATTGTTCGGCCGCAGAAATTAAATTCGCGGCCGCACGCAGAATTGTACGATCCGCAGAACTCAAGAAGTGCAGTCGTAGTTCAGAATTGTGCGGCCGCAGAAACCACTCCTGTTAAGAGCTACAGCAAAGTGCGTACCACACATAGAATTGTGCGACCGTAGAACCTTCGAAAGGGTAATTTTGTCCGAAAATTTTAGCTGTGTATAAATAGTCTTTTTTGACGAAATTAGGTTAAGTTTTGAACACTTGAAAGTTTGTAGCCGTTTTTCTTTACTGTTTTAGGAAACTTTATCATATCTTGTAGATTTTAAATTGGATTTTCATCTAGTTATCATTAAATATGAGTTTAATCATCTTTTCTTCTTTATTTTCTTCATCACCCACTATGAGTAGCTAAATTTTTAGCTAGGGTTGTAACCCAACCTAGTGTGGATGCTTAATGAGTGTTTTATTTAGGGCTTATTTATGGTTAGATGTGTAATATTTAGCCTAGTTCTTGCTTATAATTGTAGAATTAATGGTTGCAAACATTAGGTCATGCCTATTTGACTTAGTCTCTTCTTGAGAAAGAGAGACAAAGTCTAGGAAAACTTGGCTAACAAGAAATTGGGATGAATTCAAGAGATTGATAGTCCCAATTAAAGGGTTGATCTAGAGATAGTAAAACCCGACTTGAGCATTTATCAACTGTTTTGTGCAATACCCATTTGGACTTGAGAAAACCATATTTGGCAAAACCACTCTCTTACCGAGAGGTATTGAGTGAGTAATTATGTGTTGATTGCTATAATACACCTCGACCAACAAAACTCGCTCTAAAGCCCACAACCTGTTAGGAAAACACCTAGTGGAAGTCACAACTCTAGACCTTTTACATATTTGAAAAACAACAACAAAAATATCATTCCTTAGTTTCAAATTATACATTTGCAAACCGTAGCATGATTTAGAAGTATAATCAAAACAAAGATTTTGGAAGTGCATCTTAGACACTTTATGCGCTTAGTCCGAATATATACCTAATCCCATCTACGCTCCCTGTGAATTCGATCCCGACTCTTAGTTGGGTAATTATTGTTGCAATCAACTGCTTCACAACCCCAATTTGAGGTGTGATTTGGGTGAGATCATGGAGCAAGTTGAAATGTAATTGGGCAAATTAATGTCACACATTGTTCTTTGATTTCTCCTTCTCGTAGATTAATGAGATGAAGAATCGTGTCTCAACTCTAAGAACACCCTTGTGCAAAGTGTTAACCAAAAATAGATTTCTCGGTCAAGGTCAATATTTAGAATAAAACGGGTTACCGATAACCCAGATTTACTTCACTTTCCCAACAATTTTAGTAAAAATAGATCAAATAATGGAAACGACTGATAAAGAAAAATAAGAGATGAATTGACGACCATTCCCCAAAAGCAAGGCTTAAAACTTAAAGAGTAAAGCAAAGAATAATAATATGTATTTTGGTAATAATCATAACTTGCCTTACCAATGTGATTTTCCCCTTATATAGGAGCATATAATTATAACGGTTCCCACACTTAATTTGAGCTCACTAATGACATTAATTGTATTTTTGCCCGTTACATTAGGTAATTGTAACTGGCATATTTATAACTAAAGATTCCTTGTAACTGCTATGCTCATTCTTTATTTACTTCTGGTTCATGTATCTTCCCTTCTTTGCAGCCTTCATTCATTTCGTTCTTGTTTCTTTCTTGACAGCTGTCAGGCCCAGTTTTTTTTTCTATGTTACCCCGTGGATATTTCTCCCGTGCCTTTCTTACATTCTTAATTCACCTACTTGAGAGTGTCACCTGTCGTTATAGATGCTCCACACGTTGTTGATACCCAATTTTTCCCTATAATATGTTTAAATGCGTATATCCTTCAAAACTATGCATTAACATCAATCGATATTTTTCAATAATTTCTACATTTTTAAAATTTAATCCCAGTATTTTTATTTATATAACTAATTACTAATTGTATCACAAATGATTTTATAATAATTTTATGACTTAATTCTACTATTTATATTTATATTAAGCTTGAACTATTTGAACAAATAGCCACATTTATATTTTTGGGTTACAATTACAATATTGTAGCCCATGCGTACATTATTGCATTATTTTATTAGAAAATGGCTCACTGTATTTTTAAAATATTGAGTAATTATTTTTCATCATTTTTATGCATAAAAATCATTTTTTATCATTTATTAACTATTTTTACAAATTATTTTATCAATTAAGTGAGTATTTAACAAGTAGCCTCTTTTAATTTGGTTCAATTTCGGACCTAGCCCATATTATTACCCCAGCCCAGATTTTAATCATATCCCAAATACCTAAGCCCAACCTTCACCTACACGACCCAAATCCCCATCAAATCGTGGCCGCTGATCTAAAAAGATTAACGGTCCACAATAAACCTTATCATAATTAACCCCCAACCAAACTTAACCCCTAATTACTTCTTCAACTCGGCCGCCTTTGAATCCCTCCTCCTCCATTCTCTCCCAACTCACCCCTAAGCCTAAATGCCGTCACCGGCGAGAACCCCCTTCTATGGTGTTCCCGTGCCTTCTCCAACCACCTCTAGTCTCCTGTATTCCCTGGCTCTTTGATTTCATGGTTCCTTGAGGAGATCTCAAGGAAAGCCAACCGGATTCTGCCTGAAAATTGTTTACCGGCCTGTCTTTGGCCTTTCTCGTTTGTGAGTATTGGTTTCCTCCTATTTTTAGTTCGATTCCATAGTTTTGACCGAGTTTCTTTCATCTCTACTGTTTTATGAAAACCCTAGTTTACGACTACTCGAATCCGTTTAGATCTTTGTAGATCTGAAACAGTTCGAGTATTATCTGGTGTTTTCCCTTGAAGATCTCCTGTTTTGGTTAACTATTTCGATTCCATTTGCTTTCTTCTGAAATTAGGGTTTTCCCTAAGTATATTTCAAAATGGTTTTCTTCCTAACTTTTTCAGTGTTTAAACTAATTGTTTCTTTACTAGCTTGATTGATCCTCGTGTATGTTTCTGTGTGTTGCACTTATTTCTTCAATTTTTTTGTTTTGATATTGTGCTTATCTCTGCAAACCAGTCCTATTAACTTATTCTATTTAGGAGCTTAAACGATTTTACCTGTTAAAATCAGTATTTTGTGAGATTTCTACTTGATCAACTTCTATTAAGAATTTAACGATTTCTTTCCTGTTAAATTCAGAACCCTTTGGGATTCTTACTTGGTTGATTTCTATCTGAGGATTCAAATAATTCTTTCCTATAAAATTAGTACTCTTTGAAGATTTTTTACTGATTGTTTCTTGTTAATTGCCCTGTTGAAATTCGCTTGCTGGGATTTTACTGGTTTCCTTATTTGTGACCTTTTTTCCTTATTTTATTTGTCTTAATTAGTGGGCAGTAGTTTGGGGATTTTTACTGACTCCCTATATGGTATGATTTTGATTCATTACCTTAATTGAACCCTTCTATGACCGTTAATTGACTATTCCCCAATTAAAGGGATCTTTTCCAGACTTCCTATATGAATTGATTTTGTGATTTGGTTGATTGGTCCTTAATTGATTGAACTTTGATTCTCTTTACCTTACTTGTTCCACTCCTTGAGTACTATATATATATATACTCTTGTATTACCTCAAAAACAGGAATAGTAGTTCAGAATACACACACACTCTAAAATTCTCTATTCTTTCTCTGCTACCTGTGCTAACTGTTGGTCTAGCCGGCTGAAAGCCAAGGATAGACAGTGGAACTCTACTTGCTTTACATTCTGCACTTTGTTTCCTTAACTGGTATGTCTCTAGTTCAATTCTGAAACTCAACTTTATGTGTTCCTTTATGTAAATCCATGCCTATTCCTGCACTGGTTAATTGGCTATGTATTTAATTGTCTTCTTGTTTACTGCTTTACCCGGTATGTTTAAATTTTACCCTCTCCAGTTCAAGTGTTTAATCGAGCATGCCTAGATCTCATTTGTCTTGTTTGCATGTTTGTTCAGTTCCTGTTTACTCCCCTAACCTAGTATGCTCATATTAATGTCTTAGACTCCTAATGTATTTAATTGATCCTAATTGGTATGAATAATGCACCCCTGTCTTTAACATGACTATTCCCACGCTCTGTCTCTATGTTTTAATTGACTTTTATAATGACTGACTTGTCAAGTACCTGAATCAGTAGACTCCTAGTTATTCTGTACAGTTGTTGTTCCATATTCTCCCCTTAGACCATGTTCATGTGTTTCTTATGTGAAGCTCTCTATGTTCCCAACCCCTTGACCCCTACTTGTAAAACTGATTGCTGAATGGTTGTGAGTCTGAGCACTCTGAGTTTGTGTGGTTGTATGTTGAATCTTTGTTCTTTTAGAATTGATTTCAAAACTGTTTTTTCACTCCTGGCTTTTTCCTAAAATTGTTTCTATTCCTGAAAACCTTTTCACTCCTAGAAGTGTTATCTCTACAATTAACAAGTTCTTTCAAAACTATGTCAATTCACTCCTAGAAGTGTTATCTCTACAATTAACAAGTTCTTTCAAAACTATGTCAAGCACTCACCTCTACTCTTAGATTCTTAAGTTCTGCCTCTCTAGTGTGTGTACTGCCTAGGAATGCATGAGATTCCTCCGAATTCTGGCACACTGGGGCTGGCCTTTTCCACACTGCACATAATCACTTCCCTATTCAAAGGGTCTTGGTGTGAGCATTGCCTGGGATCCCTGAGGTCTTTAGGGAACTTTGACACACCAGGACACCCTATTGGCTATGAGACTCTTGGTATCTGAGACTGTTTTGATGGCCTGGTGTCTCCAGGTTTACTTTGGGCCTATCTGCAGGCTCCCTATAGTATAGCATATATTTATTTATTTATGTAATTCATTCAATTCTGGTCTGTAATAATTCTCTTTGTAAACAAATATTTGGGAAATTAGTAAAAGGGTAGGGATTCTTCTACAATTTATGTGGGGAAATTGGGTAGAAATCATGCGTTAGGTTTATACTATGCTTATTTGCAGTAAAGATCATGCCTTTAAACCTATATTATGTTACTTGCATTAGAGATCATGTTGTAGGACTATGGTGTTATTTGCATTAGAAACCCTGCCTTAGGATAATTACATTTACTGGTTTTGCATATTAGAAAACATGTTATAGCTCAGTACTTCATTATCGCGAAATTCTGCTTCTGCATAATCATGATCACCTAGAAATCATGTTATTAAGTTACTGCTATAATTCTGCCTAATAAAATGTTCATTCTTTATGTGCATTAGAAATCCTGCTTTAGGGCTGTGTTTATATTAGTTTTAAACCATGTCTACATCATCTAAATCAGCAATCGTCCTGTCTATAAGGATGCTTAAAAGCAGCCGCAACGCCTAGACACCATGTTATAGGATAAATATGTATGGAATCGATTTCTTGATATTCAGCACCTAGACCAGCATGCCTATAGGACTTAATAAGTTCAAACTGTTTTAATACTAAGTTCCTAGAATTCTGATTGCATGTTTATAGGGTATTGCAGATCCACGCCTAGGCAAGACTTAGGTAATTAAGGTCTTATAAAGCTGTAAAACTATATTTTTGTTTCTTTGTGATTGCCCAGGTTTAACAGGTTCTTAGATCAGTAGGCGAACTGATTTGGTTTATGTCACTTCGTTGCAAAACAATGCTGCATATTCTCTATTTGTTATGCTCATCCACATATCCTGTTCTAGGACCTTCTGAAAATTCTCTAAAATCTGTGTTTGAGGCGTGCTAATTATCTACTTATGTGTGGAGGTAAACATGAGCCCTCTTAATTGTTTTCATACTTGACAGTCCTATATGTTCTTTGTTGTCGCCTAGATTTTCCCTTTTAAACACCTTAGGAGAGTCTACAAGTGCCTAAAATTAGAGGTCTTAAATAACTCCGGGACCCTAAGGAAGGGACGGGTAAAGCGCACTTAGAGTTCGTTAATTAAAACCGCTTATATGACCGCTAAGGGGAGGGTATTTGGGTAGTAAAAGGACATGATGACATGTGCGCTAATGCCACGTGTAACCCCTCTAGTTGAGGAAGGATTATCGGGCATTGTACATATGTGATTCTATAGGCTAACAACTTAGGACTTCCTCATTTTTATACATATGTGTGCTTGGATTTCTTACCGTTTAAACTCCTTCCATCTTACTTACATATGTGTTCTTAGACTGCTTATCTGTTAAATGACTAATTTTGCTACGTGAGTTTGGCCGGGACCCACCATTGTGGACCTCGAGGGGTGCCTAACACCTTCCTTTAAAGGTAATTTCAAGCCCTTACCCAATCTCTGGTACGTAGACTGGTTTCATGAGTTACTTGAATTAGGTGCCCTAACGCACCCTAACGCACCATAAATCCGTTAGGTGGCGACTCTTCACTTTCCATACCCCTCTCCCAAAAGGAAGGTAGTTTTTCCAAATGAATGTCGAAACCCGATTCCGTGAGGAAAAAGGGGGTGCGACAACATGGCGACTATGCTGGGGATTTTAGGCTTTTACCATAACAAACTTGCTTTTTGTAAATTAGTCTTAAGCATGCTTCTTTTTCTAATATGTGCACACCCTTTCCCTTTCCCCTTATGTGAATTTAATTGCCCGTTTTGAGCATTTATGATTTCCTTTACTGCAGAAACTGACTTATTTCTTTGTTTTTCTTTCTTAAACGTCTTTCAATACCACATTTATTATATTCCTAACGTGAAAATATGTGAAAAACATGTTATTTACTGCTGCATAAATCATGCTCAACATCATATTCCACTCGTACGTAATCAATCCTTTAACAATGCTTGATGAGTGGTTGAGCTCTTCCTATATATCAACCTCTAAATTCGAAAAGGCTTATATGCGGTAAAACTAGTCGATCAACGGTGCAATCGACGGTTCCGTTCCTTTCCCCCTCAAGTTGTCCGCTTGAGGGTACCAGTATAGACCCCCATAATAACCTTATTCTTATTATAATTGTACATGCATCATAGTCTGTCACGACCCAATTTACCCACCGAAAGGCATCGTAACGGCACCTAGTCTCTACGACTAGGTAAGCCTAATTGCGGAAATACATATTAAATTAAAGCAATAGAAATAAAGACGAGGTGAGTGAGTCTACAATGAAAGCATCTCCACTTGGCGCATATAAAATACAACTTTTCCCAAAACCAAGTACATCACTTTAGTCACAAGCTCTGTCCCAAAATAGCTCTATACAACGAGAGGGAATTTACATAAAAAGGGAAATATATCTAAATCTGGAGTGGAAGGTGACTCGAAGGACTCTGCGGACGCGGCAGAATTACCTTTCGGTCTCATAAAAGCTGCTGCTCGGATCCTTAGCCACGATACTGAGCGCTGGTACCTGGATCTGCACACGAAAAACATGTGCAGGAAAGGGCATGAGTACACCACAAATTGGTACCCAGTAAGTGCCAAGACTAACCCCAGTCAAGTAGTGACGAGGTCAGGTTAAGGCTCTACTGGATTTTTATAGTAAAATTAGTATAAAAATAATATGAACAAAGAGGTATGACAAGCTGAGGTAAATCAATAGAAGCAATGAGCAAAAAGGAAATAATAGCAGAGAGCCCTCGGTTGAGCACAACATATATCACAGTAATAAGTATGAAACACAATACAGGGGGAAAGCTCCCGGAATCTCGTCCGTAGTCCCAATTAAATATGCAATGCAGTATAGGGGGAAAGCTCCTGGAATCTTATCCGTAGTTCCAATTTAAATATGCTATACAGTACAGGGGGAAAGCTCCCTGTGATGACCCAAAAGGTCATCCCGTATATTTCTAGCTAATTCTGTATTCCGAGGTTGTGAAAACCTCATTCTATCTCACCTAGATTTGTGTGCGCAGCCCGATCATGTAGCTGGGAAGCCTTTATGTGAAAAATTGATAAAAATAAAAATTTGTATTGGAAATTTGAATAAAGTTGACTTCTGTCAACGGTTTTGGTAAACGGACCTGGACCCGTGATTGGACGGTCCCGGAGGGTCCGTAGGAAAATATGGGACTTGGGCGCATGCCTGGAATCAAATTCTGAGGTCCCAGGTCCGAGAAATGAATTTTTAAGGAAAATTGTTTTCTGAAAAATATAAAGGTTTTAGAAAATGAAATTTGAGGAGAAACCTGTGATATCGGGCCCGTATTATGATTCTGAAGCCCGGTACAGGTTCAATATGATTTATATGTGTTATCTGTGAAATTTGGTAAGAAACGGACTTAGTTTGACGTGATTTGGACCTTAAATGCAAAACTTAATGTTTATAGAAGTTTGAAGAATTTTCATGAATTTTTAGTTTAATTCATCGTGTTAGTGTTGTTTTATGTGATTTGAAACCTCGAGCGAGTCCGTGTTAGGTTATATGACTTGTGTGTGTGGTTGGACGTGGTCCTGGGGGGCCTCGGGTACGTTTAGGATGCTCATCGGGTGTTTTTAGAACTTGGGAGACAGCTGAACCATTGCTGGTTCTGGTGTCTCGCACCTGTGATGGACCTTCCGCAGATGCGGACACGCAGGTCCAAAAACTTTTTGGTTGATTTCCCAATGCACACGCAAGTGTACGTGGTCGACAAGTAATATAGGAATTGAAGTCCAGATATCG
>ML345224.1:0-31632 GCA_005239505.1 Nicotiana paniculata
GGGGTCTTGATGCGAGGCTAGAATGCATAGTTTAATATGTAATAGACCTTACATTTGAGGTGCGTTAATGATAAAAATACACTTTTTATGTTCTTAATGGAATTTATTTCATGTGTAGGTGAATTGGAGATGGAAACAGAGCTAAAGGGATGTAAATACGTCGAAAATACGCAAAAGGAGACACCCATGTGATAGCCGGGCGTTTGCCCCCTACAGCCTGACCCTACCTGGAGTTAGGGGCGTTTAACCCATAAGGCCAGGCAGCCCTGGCGTTAGGGGGCGTTAGGGCCCAAACGCCAGGCCTTCCCTGGCCTGAGGGGTGCGTTAGAGCCCAAACTCCCGGGGTCCCCAGTTTCGGCCAAATCCGAGTTTTGACGAGTTAAGTGTTTCCCAGTTAAAATAGAAGTCTCCCACATGGTTAGGGTTCGCCCTAAACATATAAATAGACACCAAACAACACAACTTAAGGAGGACGGAGAAGATTCTGAAGGATTTTCGAAGGATTCAACAAGAAAACACCGTAGAAGTGACAAACATTGATTTCTACATCTAGTATTCATTACTTTGTATTTCAATTATGCAATTTATTTTAGTTTTGATTCTCAATAACATGAGTAGCTAAATTCTTTAGTCTAGGGTTTTGGTAGAACCCGTTAGGGATGAATTCATTGTGATGTTAATATATTTTGATTGATTAATCTCGTTTTGTTCAACTACGTTCTTATTATAGTTGATTGAAAGGGCCCTTGATTAACTATTCCTATTTATTATGTATCTACTTGAGAGAGAGTGCATATTTAGGTAGTTTCTTGAACAACACCACTCTCGGAGTATAGACGAAAGTCATAATCGAGGGTTTAGAGGTTAGATTAGAGATAACGATACCTCGAGTGCAATCTAAAGTGAATTGTATTGCGATCTAGCTAGCGTAACTTGAGAGAGTGNTGGGCGTAATACCCCAGATTATATTTGCAGCGCCCGTTTAGTCTTTCTATAAGACATAGTTGAGCGTGATCAGTCATAGAAACAATAATGAACATATAACAGTTAAGACAATGGTCAAATAAGTGGGGAACGGGAAAGGATCATGTTTAACATACAATTTGGGTGGTGCATAGATATTCGTCACCACACCTATACACCAGTCCATGAATTTCACATAGCAAACAAGTGGGGAGTCCTATTCCCTCAAGCCAAAGTTAGACCAAACACTTACCTCAATTCCGCAGGCCACTCACTGCTCAATTTTTGCTTTTCCCTCTGAATTCACCTCTAAATTGCTCGAATCTAATCAAAATTAACTTAATATCATTAACTAATCTAAAGGAACTAACTTTATTGAAAAGTCTAATTTTTCCTAAGTTTTCTCACAAAAAGTCAAAACCTGACCCGGACCCGCTTGGTCTAAACTCTGGGTTCGGACCAAGATACATCTACTCATTCACCCACGAACCCAAATATGCTATTAGTTTTGAAATCCAACCTTTATTTGATATAAAAATTCAATTTTACAAAACTCCCTAATTCTACCCAAAACCTAGATTTTTACCATGAAAATCCTTTGTTTTTGCTTCAAAAGTGATACAAAATAGTAAGGAATTGAAAGAACAAGGTCTGAAATTGATTACATATGAATTAGGGATGAAGATTGCTGAAGAAAAATCATTTTTAGGGATGGAACTTAGAAAATTTCGAGAAGAAAGTGTTCTGCTCGTTCTTTAACAGGTATTTGTATTAGTTGGGCTGGCAACTGTGCGATCGCGGATAAAGATGTGTGATCGCAAAGGGTAAGGAAAATTGGGTTGTACGATCGTGGGAGAAAGAGTGCAATCGCACAGAGTATGTAACTTTGGGCTGTATGATCGCGGGAGAAAGAGTGCAATCGCACAGTACAAATTTTAGGGCCCCCTAAGCTTGCACTATGCGATCGCGGATAAGGCCTTATGATCGCACAGGGTTCCAAACATGCCTTCTAAATTTACTCTGTGCTATCGCGGACTTTCTTATGCGATTGTACAGAGCAATTACTGGACACTAGAAAACTTAAAACCAGCAATTACTTCAAGTGCAAAAACATCATGTGGCCTACCCGAAACTCACCCGAGCCCTCGGGGCTCTAAACAAATGATGCACGCAAGTCTAAAAATATTATATGGACTTGCTCGTGCGATAAAATCATGAAAATAACATGTAAATATATTAATTAAACCTCAAAACTCATCATTTTCATCAAAAACTCTTAAATTTCATAACTTCTCAACCGAATGTCCGAATCACGTCAAACGAACTCCGTTTTTCACCAAATTTCACAGTTAACCTCTAAATATCATAACAAAGCTGTACCGGGCTCCGAAATAAAAATATGGACCATATACCAATGATTTTTAGCATTATTTCTTTTCTTTAATTTATGAACATTTCAGCAAAACAATTTCTTTCAAAAATTGATTTCTAAGGCTTGGGACCTCGGAATTCATTTCCGGGCATATGCCCGAGTCCCATATTTTACTGCGGACGTCCCTGGATCGTTGGAACACGGATCTGGGTCCGTTCACACAAAATATTGACCAAAGTCAACTTTTATCAAATTTAAATTCTCGAAATCATTATTTCTCATATTTTCACATAAAACCTTTTCGGCTTCACGCCCGGACTGCGCACGCAAATTGAGATATTTAATTTTAAACTTTGCATGGTTATTTAGCATGGAACAGAGTCTAATTTTATAAAATAATCCCTTGGGTGATGTTATGTTATGTTAGCACGAGGGGACATTACGTGCAATATTATGTTAGTACGAGGGAACATTCTGTGCCGTGTTTATGTTATTTTAGCACGAGGGGACATTCCGTGCCGTATTTATGCATTATTATTTTCATTGTTCCTGTTTGCTATTTATTGCATTTATTGGCAAGATTTGATATTCCTCCTGTACTGCATGGTAATTTCTGAGTTACGGACTAAGTTCCGGTGGATAAATCTTGAAGAGATTTTGATCAAGGAATTTTATTGAAAAGTATTATTGAAAAATCAATGGTTTTGAAATGATTATATTTGAATGACTTTTACATCGAAAGTATATTCGAAAAGCACTAGTCTTGCCTAAAATGATAGTTGGAAGTCATTTATTGGAAAAGCATCTTTGGGAAGTTTCGTATTTTGAAAGAAACTATGTTTTACGTAATTATCTCTATTAAATATACTTATATCTACTTTTGGATAAAGAATGTTTTCAAAGGAAACTCTTCCATACTAAAATGATTTTATTTGCAAAAGTTTTTCATACGAACTGCTGTTTAAAGATTTCTACCAGTTATGGATATTAATGGCTAAGGCCCGATGTGAACAAACCGATGTGGAGTTGAGTTATTGGTGTTCTCTATTGTATTGTGTTTCCTTTCGATTCGACTTGTTTTTCTGTCCATCTTTCTGTATATTTTTGTGTTGTTTCGTGATTGATTTCTGTAATTTCCTTCCGCTTTATATTGTCATTGTTGTGGATTATTCCGTGAAGTCTTAGATAGATGTAAAGTTCGGTCATTTATATATTCATGTTATTTATTTTGTAGACCAGTGGTGTCTTGACTAGTCCTCGTCACTACTCCACCAAGGTTAGTTTTGATACTTACTGGGCACCGCTGTGGTGTGCTCATACTACACTTCTGCACATTTGGTGTGTAGATCCAGGTATATATTGTAGTAGATGTGTGGATGATTGCCGAGGAGACTCAAGGCAACCTGCTGCTACGTTCGCAGGCGTCGGAGTCACCTTCTTTGTATTTATTATTCATACACTGTTGTATTTATTTCCAAACAGTTGTACTTAGAAGTTGTAGAAGATTCATAGAGCTTATGACTTGTACTGCCGGTTTTGGGAAAGTTTATACATTTTGTTGAGATACTATATCAAGAGTGTTAGTTTTCCTTTATTTATTGTTGTTATTCAGTAACTTCTAGGCTTACCTAATCCCTAAGACTAGGTTCCACCACGATACCCAACGGTGGGAAATTGGGTCATGACAAGTTCGTATAAGAGCTCTACGCTCATAGGTGCTACGAGTCATAAGCGAGTTTAGTAGAGTCTTGCGTATCGGTACGGAGACGTCTATACTTATCTTCGAGAGGCTACGGAAATATTAGGACAATTTCACTTCCTTTATTCCTATCGTGCGAGTTTATTGATCTTGAAGTTTGAAATTATCATTCCATTCTCTCACTGGTGGTGAGGACACGAACGGCGGTTCCTGATGATGTTACCCCGAAGCAAGTGTCGCAAGGGTTAGAGACAGAGGCCAACGAGGAGCATGTGCTGCAGTTAAGATGCCTACTAGAGCAGCCATTGAGGAGTCTCCAGTAGTTCTAGTTAGGGAACAGGTACTGGGGTGCCTGTTGCTACCTAGGACTTCAGGAGACCTGAGCGCAGTTTTGAGTATAAGTGGTACATTGACTCAGGAGTTGATTATCGTGCACCAATTTCTTCACAGATCAGGGGAGGAGTTCAGACTCCCACCGTCTACACTCCAAAGTAGCGAGATCATATTGGTCAAGTTCCAGTTGTTATGACAGCACGACATCTGGTTTCAGTTCATCCATGGTCAGGGTAGCAGCATCGGAGGGAGAATAACTTGGAATTGAGGGTTACTGGAAGTACCACCCTTCTATCTTTCAATGGATTGGCGGCAGATAATGCCTAGGGTTTCCTGGAGGAGTGTCACTATATTCTTCGTACATCGGGTATTGTGGAGACGAGCGTGATTGCTTTTGTCACGTCTTAGGTCCAGAGTAGTGGTTTGATCAGCAGTGACGGCATATGAGTTGGGGTCACCTGGCCGAGTTAGCTTCACTAGCATGGATTATGTTTTCGGAGATGCTTTGAGGGAGGTTGCACCTCAGTTCCTTCGGGATGTACGGCGCGCTGAGTTTGAGTAGTGGCGTCAGGGCGCTGTGTCACTATGGGGGCATGCCGTTAGATTCAGTGAGTGGGCCAGACATGCACTTCTCTTGGTTGCTTCAGTTGGGAGATGAGTTCGTAGAGTCATTTAGGAGATTCAGGCATAATTTCAGTTTAGCGGTACTCGAGAGTTAGATTAGGATTCCTCGTTTCACCAGGTAGTAGGGATCGCTCGCCGGTTAGAGCGCTCGTGGGACCGGGAGCGAGAGGAAAAACGAGATCAGGGAGGGATTTCAGGGAGGCAATGAGGCCTTGTAGATCGGAGGAATCTACTGGTCCGTATTATGGAGGCAAGGTACGACACGATGAATGTTTTGTAGGTCAACCAGTTCAGTTTGCATTACCATCTTTGCATGGGAATTCAGGTACTCTTGGGTCTCAGAGGATTCGTATTGTGTGTTTTTCCACAGCCATGTCAGCAGCGAGATTGTTTTTAGTATGGAGATGTTAGCCACAGGGTGAGAGATTGTCCTAGGATTCAGGTAGGTATGTGGTAGCAGGGTATTCAGGTGAGTAGAGGGCGCCTAAGAGGGGGAGGCCCGACCCATTGTGTGTTTGCACTCCATTTTGTGTTTGCTCCTGGTAGGAGATTCTATGGCAATTTCTGAGTTACGGACTGAGTTCCGGTGGATAAATCTTGAGGAGATTTTGATCAAGGGATTTTATTGAAAAGTTTTATTGAAAAAGAAATGGTTTTGAAATGATTATATTTGAATGATTTTTACATCGAATGTATATTTGAAAAGCACTGGTCTTGCCTAAAATGATAATTGGAAGTCATTTATTGGGAAAGCATCTTTGGGAAGTTTCGTATTTTGAAAGAAACTATGTTTTACGTAATTATCTCTATTAAATATACTTATATCTACTTTTGGATAAAATATGTTTTCAAAGGAAACTCTTCCATACTAAAACGATTTTATTTGCAAAAGTTTTTCATACGAACTGCTGTTTAAAGATTTCTACCAGTTATGGATTTTAATGGCTAAGGCCCCGATGTGAACAAACGACGTGGAGTTGAGTTATTGGTGTCCTCTATTGTATTGTGTTTCTTTTCGATTCGACTTGTTTTACTGTACATCTTTCTGTATATTTTTGTGTTGTTTCGTGATTGATTTCTATAATTTCCTTCTGCTTTATATTGTCATTGTTGTGGATTATTTCGTGAAGTCTTAGATAGATGAAACGTTCTGTCATTTCTATATTCATGTTATTTATTTTGTAGACTAGTGGTGTCTTGACTAGTCCTCGTCACTACTCCGTCGAGGTTAGTCTTGATACTTACTGGGCACCGATGTGGTGTGCTCATACTACACTTATGTACATTTTGTGTGTAGATCCAGGTATATATTGTAGTAGTTGTGTGGATGATTGCCGAGGAGACTCAAGGCAATCTATTGTTGCGTTCGCAGGCGTCAAAGTCACCTTCTTTGTATTTATTATTCATACATTGTTATATTTATTTCCAAACAGTTGTACTTAGAAGTTGTAGAAGATTCGTAAAGCTTATGACTTGTACTACTGGTTTTGGGAAAGTTTATATATTCTGTTGAGATTCTATATCAAGACTGTTAGTTTTCCTTTATTTATTATTGTTATTTAGCAACTGCTAGGCTTAGCTAGTCCCTAAGACTAGGTGCCATCACGATACCCAACGGTGGGAAATTGGGTCGTGACAAGTTGGTATCAGAGCTCTTGGTTCATAGGTTCTACGAGTCATAAGCGAGTTTAGTAGAGTCTTGCGTATCGGTACGGAGACGTCTGTACTTATCTTCCAGAGGCTACAGAACTATTAGGAAAATTTCACTTCCTTCATTCCTATCGTGCGAGTTTATTGATCTTTAAATTTGAAATTATCGTTCCATTCTCTCACCGGTGGTGAGGACACGAACGGCGTTTCCTGATGACGTTACCCCGAAGCAAGTGTCTCAAGGGTCAGAGACAGAGGCCAACGAGGAGCATGTGTGCAGTTAAGATGCCTACCAGAGCAGCTGTTGAGGAGTCGCCAGTAGTTCTAGTTGGGGAACAGGTACTAGGGGTGCCTGTTGCTACCCTGGACTTCAATAGACCTGAGCGTAGTTTTGAGTATAAGTTGTACATTGACTCAGGCAAGGTTGATTCTAGTGCACCAGTTTCTTCACAGATCAGGGGAGGAGTTCAGACTCCCACCATCTACACTCCAGAGTAGCGAGATCATATTGGTCAGGTTCCAGTTGTTATGACAGCATGACATCTGGTTTCAGTTCAGCCATGGTCAGGGTAGCCGCATTGGAAGGAGAATACCTTAGAATTGAGGGGTACTGGAAGTACCACCCTTCTATCTTTCAGTGAATTGGTTGCCGATAATGCCCAGGGTTTCCTGGAGAAGTGTTACTATATTCTTCGTACTTCGGGTATTATGGAGACGAGCGGGATTGCTTTTGTCACGTCTCAGGTCCAGAGTAGTTGGTTGATCACTAGTGATGGCATATGAGTTGGGGTCACCTGGCCGAGTTAGCTTCACTAGCATGGATTCAGTTTTCGGAGATGCTTTAAGGGAGGTTGCACCTCAGTTCCTTCGGGATGTACGAAGCGTGGAGTTTGAGCAGTTGCGTCAGGGAGCTGTGTCACTATGGGAGCATGCCGTTAGATTCAGTGAGTGGGCCAAACATGCACTTCTCTTGGTTGATTCAGAAGGGAGATGAGTCTGTAGAGTCATTTGGGAGATTTAGGCATGATATTCGGTTTAGTGGGACTCGAGAGTTAGAGTAGGATGCATCATTTCAGCAGGTAGTAGGGATCGCTCGCCGGTTAGAGCGCTCGTGGGACCGAGAGCGAGAGGACATACGATATCAGGGAGGGAGTTCAGGGAGGCAATGAGGCCTTATAGATCGGAGGAATCTACTGGTCTGTATTATGGAGGCAAGGTACAAAATGATGAAAGTTTTGTGGGTCAACTAGTTTAGTTTGCATTACCAGCTTCGCATGGGATTTCAGGTACTCATGGGTCTCAGAGAATTCGTATTGTGTGTTTCTCCATAGCCATGTCAGCAGCGAGATTGTTTTCAGTGTGGAGATGTTATCCACAGGGTGAGATATTGTCCTAGGATTCAGGTAGGTGTGTGGTAGCAGGGTATTCAGGTGATTAGAGGGCGCCTAAGAGGGGGAGGCCCGACCCATTGTTGTGTTTCATATAGTAAAATAGAGGCAGCTGTGCCAGATATCATAACACATGTATGTTTTGATGTGTTACAGAGTGGCATAAATTGTATTTCATTATAGTTCTACTGGTCGGGACGAGTTCCCTTATTTGTTGTTTCATTTATGAGTGAGTTTCATGTTTTGCAATCCATTTTGTGTTTGCTTTTGTTGGGAGATTCTATGAGTAGTAGCCCGTGTCTATCATTGTTTACTTTATTCTTGATAGTGGTGAGACTGGAAGTGAGTCCTTGTTGTTCTTCGTGGTAAGCTTTATGTTATTTTCCTAAGTATTTTTTTTACGAGTTGTGATTTGATATTCCATCGAGATGTGAGATCAGCTAGCGTTATGATTTTATCAGGTGAGATGAATTAGTGAAGTTTCAATTGGTATGATATATTTTCGATATGTGGTTTAGAGTTGAGGGCGAGGTCCTCGTGATATTTGTGATTCGATATGTTTGGACCGGGCAGAGTACCGCGGTGAGATTTTATCATGATGGAATCCTTGTGATTTGTTCATATGCTTTGCCACTTCCTTGTTATATTGCTTTTGGTAAGTCGGTATTGATAGAGAGTTTTGCCTATGGGCTTGTTTGATGGTTCCCTTATATGTTTCTATTTTCATATTCAGTCATTTCGCTATGTGTTTCTTTAGTTTAGTTTGCGGGATGTGTGCCTGGTGGTGTTAGTTGTGGCTTGGTGATTCGGGTGTTTAATAATGAAGTTTTTTTGTTCATTGCATCGTTATCAGTATTATGGGGTTTGGAAACAGAGTTCTTCCATATGTGGGGCTAATTGCCAATGTTGAGTTGATTTCAGGCAGTTATGGTGATCAAAACTGCTATTTGAGCCTATGTGTGATGTGCTATGTTGTGTGGTCGTACCTTATGGATGTAGACCTAAGTTGATGCAGTTGGTTGAGGCTAATGCCAGATATGGATTTAGTATGGGAAATGAGTAGAAGGTGAGAAAGTAGAGGTAGGAGGCTTATCAGTGGTGATGTGAAGGCTATATTGCAGTTGTGATTTCTTCATCAGGATTCTGTGGGTTGGGGTGACGTGGGATCACCCGCGGGTATGTGTTAGAAGTGTACAATCAGTGATTGGATGAGTTCAAGGTGAATCCTGGCACGTTCGAGGATGAACTTTTGTTTAAAAGGGCGAGGATGTGATGACCCAAAAGGTCATCCCATATTTTTCTAGCTAATTCTATGTTTCGAGGTCATGAAAACCTCCTTCTATCTCACCTCAATTTGCATGCGCAGCCTAGGCGTGTGGCCGGGAAGCTTTTATGTGAAAAACTGATAAATATGATAATTTTGTATAGAAATTTGAATAAAGTTGACTTCGGTCAACATTTTTGGTAAACAGACCCAGACCCGTGATAGGAAAATATGAGACTTGGGCCTATGCCCGGAATCGAATTCCGAGGTCCCAAGTTCGAGAAATAAATTTTTAAGAAAATTATTTTCTGAAAAATATAAAGGTTTTTGAAAATGAAATGTTATGTGAAACCTATGGTATCGAGCCCATATCTTGGTTCCGGAGCCTGGTACAAGTTCAATATGGTTTATATGTGTTATGTGTGAAGTTTGGTATGAAACGGACTTCGTTTGGTATGAAACGGACTTCGTTTGGTGTGATTCTGACCTTAAATGCAAAATTTGATGTTTAAAGAAATTTTGAGGAATTTCATTGATTTTTGGTTTGATTCGTCGTTTTAGTGTTATTTTATGTTATTTGGAACCTCGAGTGAGTCCCTATTAGGTTATAAGACTTGTTTGTGCATTTAGACGGGGTCCGGGGGGCCTCAGGAGTGTTTCGGATAGGCTCCGGGTCCATTTTTCCTATTTTTGAACTATTGAACCTGTCATCTGGTTTCCTTCTATGCGATCGCATAGGTGAAGTCGCGATCGCATAGTGTTGCTTTGGACCCCCAGTTTTTCCTTCATTGCGATCGCATAACTCCACCCGCGATCGCAGAAGCCAGCCTGCCCCTTATACGGGATCGCATAAGATTCTCCGCGATCGCGGAGCACATCTTACACCAGCAGCCAATTCCTTCTACGTGATCACGCCTCGATTCCTGCGATCGAGATTCACAAAGCACCTGGGCAGAATATAAGTTTGGAAAATCGGGATTTCACCATTTTAAACATATTTTGACTTTTAGAACTCTATTTTGGGTGATTCTTTGAAGGTTTTTCACACAAATCGAATAGGTAAGTGTTCTTCTACTATAATTAATTATATTTCATGAATTAGTTCTTATCTTTATCATTTAGTTTGTGTTTTGGGTTGAGGGGATTGTGGGTTTTGAAAGAAATTTTCAAAAATGAAAATTCATGATTTGAAATATCAAATGATATCGGAATTGGATAGATTTAGTATGGGTGAACTTGTATCAGAATGGGTAACCGAAGTTTGTAAAATTTGTCGGGTTCCGAGGTGCGGGCCTGGGGGTCGATTTTTATAATTTTGTAAAGATTGAAACTTTTTTATTCGGAATAGTTCCTTATACGTTTTATGTGTATTTTGAAGTTGTTTTAGTTGATTGTGAGCCGTCCGTAGGTCTTTCTACCCGAGAAGTCTATTTTTGAGTACCGGGTTGTCTTCTTTGATGTAAGTATCTTGCCTAACCTTGTGGGGGGGAACTACCCCTTTAGGATTGAGTCTTCTTTGTTGATTGTAGTCTGTGTATATGAGGTGAAGAGTGCGTACTCGGACTTATTTGCTAATAGATTGGCCTTTTAGGATTCGTAAGTTCTTGTGTTACCTTTGTATGAGATGTAATTGTTACATTGGAATCCTTGGTTGTTAATTTCATCCCTTCCTGTTTAAATTATAATTACTTATTTTTGGATTCCTTCGTTGGCTATTTGACTTTACTTGACTTAACTGAATATTCTACTTCTCTTATCATCATGCTATATTTTCTTCCTAGCTTGCCTAATTGACTATAGTTAGTGTCATCTAGCCTTATAGTTGACTAGCCGTAGTTGGAACATCTATTCATTGGATTCAAGCATGCCCGTGAGTCTTACATTGTGATTTATATGACTATTCTCTTAAGTGATACTTAGGCCTAATTGTTAGATATTTATGTTATTGGTATTTCCTTGATGTTGCCTATTACTGGGCCCTTGTTGAAGTTGATTTTATTCCGTGAAGTTAACTGTTTAGGTGAGATTAGCTATAGTTGTTTCCCTTGCCGGGATTGTGTGGTTTCTCTTATTATTCCGTTGTTGATGATGTTGTTTTCGTTGTTGACTCCCTTGCCAGGATGTTATGGTTTCTATTACCATTTATGTTGTTAATGATATTATTTTCATTGTTGACTCCCTTGCCGGGATGGTATGATTTCTATTTTTGTTTATACTGTTGATGATATTATTTGCGTCATTGACCCCTTGTCGGGATATTGTGATTTATGGTTCTTATTGTTGATTTCCCATGTTATATTATGTTAGCTCGAGGGGACATTCTGTGCCATGTTATGTTATGTTAGCACGAGGGAACATTCTGTTCCATGTTATGTTATGTTAGCACGAGGGGACATTCCATGCCATGTTATATTATGTTAGCACGAGGGGACATTCCGTGCCATGTTATGTTATGTTAGCACGAGGGGACATTCCGTGCCATGTTATGTTAGTACGAGGGGACATTTCGTGCCATGTTTATGTTATTTAGTACGAAGGGACTTCCATGCCGTGTTTATGTTATTTAGCACGAGGGGACATTCCGTGTCGTGTTTATGTTATTTTAGCACGAGGGTACATTCCGTGCCGTATTTATGCATTATTATTTCCGTTGTTCCTGTTTGCTATTTATTGCATTTATTGACAAGATTTGATATTCCTCATGTACTGTATGAAAATTTCTGAGTTACGAACTGAGTTCCGGTGGATAAATCATGAGGAGACTTTGATCAAGGGATTTTATTTGAAAAGTATTATTGAAAAAGCAATGGTTTTGAAATGATTATATTTGAATGACTTTTACATCGAAGGTATATTTGAAAAGCACTAGTCTTGCCTAAAATGATAATTGGAAGTCATTTATTAGGAAAGTATCTTTGGGAAGTTTCGTATTTTGAAAGAAACTATATTTTACGTAATTATCTCTATTAAATATACTTATATCTACTTTTGGATAAAGTATGTTTTCAAAGGAAACTCTTCCATACTAAAACGACTTTATTTGCAAAAGTTTTTCATACGAACTGTTGTTTAAAGATTTCTACCAGTTATGGATATTAATGGCTAAGGCCCGATGTGAACAAACCGACGTGGAGTTGAGTTATTGGTGTCCTATATTGTATTGTGTTTCCTTTCGATTCGACTTGTTTTGTTGTCTATCTTTCTGTATATTTTTGTGATGTTTCGTGATTGATTTTTGTAATTTCCTTCCGCTTTATATTGTCATTGTTGTGGATTATTCCGTGAAGTCTTAGATAGATGTAATGTTCGATCATTTCTATATTCATGTTATTTATTTTGTAGACCAGTAGTGTATTGACTATTCCTCGTCACTACTCCACCGAGGTTAGTCTTGATACTTACTGGGCACCGCTCTGGTGTGCTCATGCTACACTTCTCCATATTTTGTGTGCAGGTCCAGGTATATATTGTAGTAGTTGTGTGGATGATTGCCGAGGAGACTCAAGGCAACCTGCTGCTGCGTTCGCAGGCATCATAGTCACCTTCTTTGTATTTATTATTCATACACTGTTGTATTTATTTTCAAACAGTTGTACTTAGAAGTTGTAGAAGATTCGTAGAGCTTATGACTTGTACTACCGGTTTTGAGAAAGTTTGTACATTCTGTTGAGATTCTATATCAAGACTGTTAGTTTTCCTTTATTTATTGTTGTTATTCAGTAACTGCTAGGTTTACCTAGTCCCTAAGACTAGGTGCCATCACGATATCCAACGGTGGGAAATTGGGTCGTGACAAAACAGATATATCAATCATTTTAGATTCAATATCATGTTACATGAGTTACTACAATTTTCATAAGATTTTTTCAAAAGATATGCCTTTCAAATTAAGAAGAAATACGTGTTCTCCAATCGAAATATGTAACGATCATTTTACCTTTTAAAAATAAATTTTATAATTGTTATAAAACTAATTATTTTCAAATATAATGACAAGTGGGATTAATCAATATTAGAATTATTTAAATACTAATTCCATTTGAATAATGATATATCGAAACTAAATATACTCTTTCAAATATAATTTCAAGTCATTCCCCGGTGTATTTTGCTAGCTTACGTTAGTATTCTTTCTGAATATCTTTTCTCATTTTCAGGGCACTTTGATTTTGTGTTCATATGAAATTCATGGATTATTAGTTATTTTGTGAAGTTCTATCCACTATTTATGTTTTCAATGATTATGTGTACTACTAAAACTGAAAAGGAAGCATACTAAATTTATTTATTAAAAATGTGGCATAAATTTTATGTTGAATTATTAATTGATGATTGAGGATTTCTATGAGACGCTTTTTATTCTTAATTGAGTTAGTTATACATACAATATCAATATTAATGACTATTGTGAGGAATTTATACTTTTATTTCATAACTCAAACATTCATTGAGATAGGATGCGCATACCTTGAACGACTTTTCTATTATATTGAACGTAAAATTCATATTGAATAAAAATTATAATTACAATTAAATATTTAAAACTTGGGATGAGCTATTATTAAGATTTGAATCAACAACAAAAAAAATCTCTTTAACGTTAAGAACAATCCAAATTAACCAAAAAAGTTATTGATTTAACTAATTTGCAAAAATTCCAAGTCATACTTTTCAAAATTTATAATAGAATAGATTATAATATAGTAGTAAGAATCAAACAGTTAAAAATAAGAAGAATGAAACATTAGAAGACAAAATATATTCTAAGTTAGTTGCCATTAATTATTTTCTTTCTTGTCTTCCTTCAAATAAATGACAAGTCCCTATACTTTCTGTACAAAGTTACTTATTTTAAAGGAAAACTTAGCATTTGATAACTTGATTTACATATTTTTCACATACACATATTTTATTGATTGACGCTAACCACACGTGCAATGCACGTACACTAAAGCTAATCTAACAAATAAAGGGAAGGGAGTAAGATATGCATGGAAAGCAAAACAAAGCATTTCTTTTTTAAATAAATAAATAAATAAGGGAAGTAGGAGAGGATGTACTATAAATAAGGGAAGGAGGGAAGTAAACAAAGATATATACGAAAGTTAGTAGAAATAAAAATATTATATTCATTAAACAAATAATGAAAAGAAAATAACTAAATTTACTTAAAGACATTTAGGGAAAATAAACAAACAAAGGAATAAAGACGGGGGATATACAAAGAAAGCCACAAACAAAACAGTAAAATTATAAGACCCAAAGGTAAACAAATAAAAAAATAAAATATCAAACGAAAGGAAATAAAAATTTCATCTAAAAAGAAACAAAATCACACAAAGAATCCCACATAGAAATAAAATCCGTTATGGTAAGAACCTAAGTATCCCAGCGGAGTCGTCATGTTGTCGCGCCCCATTTTCTAGTAAAAACGGACTTCGACGTGTGACAACTTTTTTAAATGGGTATAAAAAGAGAAGAGACGTCATCTAACGACTTTAAGGTGCGTTAGGGCACCTATTTATGAATAACTCTAATTAGAACTAGTTTGCATTACCAAAGATCGGGTAAGGGTTCGAATTACCTCGAAAAGAAAGTGTTAGGCATTCTTCTAGGTCCACAAATGTAGTTGCCGACTGAATTTTAAACTATGTGGGAAAAATAAGTTAAACTAAGTTATAGGTTGCTAAAATTATTAGCTAATCCTAAGTGATAAAGTTTATAAATTAATTATAAAGGCAAATAATTACTTAAATCTAGTCGTACAAAAAAATAAAGGACATGTAAGTATCGTAACAAATATATATATATATCATAAAATACTATTTAATAACATATAAGAGGGCCTAAGTTTTTTAAGCTTAAAGGATCATTCTGTGCAATATAAATAATAGTTCGCAACTCCTTTGAAATAGGAATTACTTATATTATTCAGCAGGCGCAGACTACCATATCCTGCTACCTAATTACTATGTTAAAGTTGCGTAACTAAAGGCGCTCTAATTCAATTCTAGGTCGTACCCTATGCGTGCACTACCCATCTCATACCTATGGTCCACGAGGCTTTGGGCCTCTAGATGGTTCTAGACTTCACTTGGGATACTTAAAATGATAAAACTAGCGCACATTCAAAAAATATGTAGGATCACACATAAGTACAATTAAAGGCTCAAGTTAACCTCCACACATAAACAATAAATGCACGCGTGCAGAGGGCAGTAGCCAATTGCAGACACATTAGAGTCATTAAGTCCTATAAACTTAGTTTCTATGTGATTATGATTTTTAGCGTTGTACATGCACCATTGCAGCTTTAAGCTAACAAATTTGTATATTAAAGGAGTTACAAGTCCTATAGACGTAATCTGTACTTGTTTGTACGATGAGGCAGCAAGACTGTTTGAAAACTCACAGTTAACGACATTGATTTTATAAGCATGATGTCTAAGATGAGTAATAAAATTTTATAGGCACGATTTCTAACGATGGGTAATTCAAAGGCCAAATACATAAGTAGCCCAAGTTATCATGAAATTTCACTTGAACATTTCAACCGAAAGTGTTACCTGTAAGCAGGGACGGACCTACGTGGGGAGGTGAGGGGTCACCGGAACCCGTTAACCTTGGGAAAAATACAGTATATGTATTTTATATCTATATGTATATACAGTAAGGACCCCTTAAATATTTTACATGTGCCCCTAAACACAAGAGCTAGGCAAAAGACTTGGTTTAAGAAAGCAGTCAAAGTGCCTTCACTTCTATGATGTCCCAAAGTGCCTCCCCCTTTACAAATAGAGTAGCAAACTCTTCTGCCTCCCTTCAATTTAGTTAATTCTTTTTTCAGTTCTATGCATCTCTTTTAAATTCGATAGTCCTATTAGGTGACGATAGCGATGACTGAATTTGAGTCTCTTCTCTTTGATTTTATTTGAGTCAGTTTTTTTCTTTTGAAAAATTATGCTAGAAAGATATTATAAACATTTGCGTTTTTTATTTATGTAAATTATATTCAGATTAGCAGTTAACTCTTGCATCATTTGAAGGAGAAAACATTAAATTATATTTCAGGTATGTAATATACTACTTAGTTAAGGAGAAAAGATTTTTGTTGATTCAATATTAATTTAGTCATATTGCTTGCATATGAATGGTCAATTGGAGCTGTCGATTATTGAAAACAGTCTACCTAAAAAGAGAAAATAGAAGAAAGATCCTTCTTTGATTGAGAATGAAGGATCCTTCTGTGATTGAGAAGAAAGATCCTTAGGTGATTGAAGAAAATTTATTTTTGGAATCGTTATTTTTTAGGAAGTTCTTTGTTCTTATGAATTTAGATAACGTTTTCTTGGCGAAGTTTAATTCTTTTCAATCAAGTTCTAGTTTTAAGAGACAACGCCTCTTATTTTATAGATGAGTTTGATGTGAAATAATCCCGACCCTGATATGAGGGGACGATGTACTTATGTTATATTAATACCAAATTAATGATATTCAATAATATCGAAGTTTGTATTTTAATGACAATTATTATAATCATTAAGTTTTTATAGACTTGAACATTGAACTTTATCACTAGCTAGTACTTGGTATATTAAAAATGGTGCTCCCACTATATTCAAATCCTGGGTCCGCTTCCGCCTATAAGACACTAAAAGTATGTTAAAAATGTTCCTATTGAACACAATTTGATATCTCCAAAGCAAAACAAGTACGTGCAAATCAAACCAACTAAAAGACTACAAATCAGCAACAAAATAAGAGATATGTTAGAAATTTTAAAGAGGCCAAAAAGGAAAAGATTTTGCATGAGTTTCTTAACCATCATCTTCTTCCTTTACTGCTTTCCCCCGGATGAACAAACTCTTCTCTCACATTGGAAGCCAGCAAGTTTGTTTATATGTTTTGGCGTTAGTATTCTCATTTTCTTAGAGAAACACTAAAATCTTTTAGAAAAAAGAAAATTGTCGTTTTTCCCTTTTGGTGTGTCTGAAAAAAAATTTCTCTGTTTCTATGGCAATTTAAGCTTCGTGTAGATTTGTCAATCATTGGATCTGCTGTTAGAATATTATCGAACTAGAACCTCCTTCCCCTCGTCATCTTCTTCGTCAAACCCAAATACGGCTCCTCCTACCATGAACCCAATTGGTGGTCTCCGGCGAACCTAGATGGTGGGGGACAACTAAAGGAATCAAGAAGCTCTTCTCCATTTTCCGCACCAAAATGATTATAGTGGAAAGTCAATGAAGCCCCTCTCTAGTCTTTTCTTTCTTCAAGCAAAAGAATAATAAGTCACAATTCATCTTTCTCTATCTTTTTATTATTTGTGTTTGTTGTCTATTTCTCTATTATTTTGGTCGTACCAGTGGAGTAGTCATGAACGGAAGAAGATGATGCCTGCGTCTTGTCAAAGAAGAAATATGAGAAGAGAGAGAAAAATATTCAGTACTTCACGCGCCTAGCTCAAAGTGAGATTCAGTTCCTGTGCCACATATGTATGAGGTGTTCAATAGGAACATTTTTTATATACTTTAAGTGTCTAATAGGTAACGGTTCAAGTGAAATTTCGTGACAACTTTAAGGGGCTATATATGTATTTGGCCTAATTTAAAATTAATTTTATAACACTTAATTCTTATGCATATTTTCTAGGTGAACAATGTGATAAGAATAGCAATAACAGTAGCTAATCAATCAATTAAGGTCCTATAGACATGATGTCTAGATGAACATTAATAGGAGCACGTCTCTATAACTTAACGTGATTCGATAGGCATGATATCTAACACATGGCAATAGATCAAATAACTAATGATGTTGTAATACAATAGGCAACTAATAACGTATTAGAGTGGAGCATGTGAACAAGTGAAATACTCAGGTTCTATAGGTATGCTATCTAACAAACACATAGAAATAGAGCATGTCGAGCAAAACGAAACATTTAGATCGTCAAGATATATTTCTACCCTTCCTTGCACGAATTAAAGTATCCCACCTCTCAGTCCTCTTCTAAATTACAAGGCCATCAATACAACATAGAAAAAATGAAGCTAGAAGAGGTTCAATCTTTAAGTGGACTCCTCTCACGACCCAAATCCAACTCGGTCGTGATGACGCCTATCGTGGAACTAGGTAAGCTGACACACTCTCAAACAATTCGATATTTCATTAAATTTTAGATAATAGCCTTTTTCAAAATGAATTTCGTAAAAGAGATAAACTTAAAACCAAAATGCGGAAAATAAAACCCTGACATCGGGTGTCACTAAGTCATGAGCCAACACTACAACCGTTCTGAAATATAACAAGACATCATAGTTTGAGAATAACCAAAATACACTAAAGAAAGATAAGGAAGGAGAAAGGCGGAACTACGATCGCCAGACAGCTACCTCTTTATCTCTCATGAAAGTCCGCGACTTGAATAGTCAACAGCCACCACTATGGCCTGAGATACCTGGATCTGCACACAAGGTGCAGGGGATAACGTGAGTACACTAACTCAGTAAGTAACAAGTCCAAACTATGGACTGATAGGCAGTGACGAACCAAACCTCAACAGATAACAAAATTAAATTGTACAGTAAAGTAGACATGCCTTCCATTCAAGTACTCAGCTCAGGAAGAAAGGTAAATGTAAATCTGACCAATGCAAAGTAATAAGCTCAACATATCTCTACGTTCCAATGCACAAAATGCATGAAAATGTACCATGTACCTCCACTCTCAAGTGCTCAAACACTCAGTACTATATATGGTCACCCAGCCCAGGGAAGATCCATCCCGAAATATACCCATCGCCGACAACAGTCGCTTAGTACCGAGGAAGGCTATTCCAGCACTATGGAGAAGATCCATCTCCAGGTATAATTACTTCGGACAAGATCTATGTCCAAGGAAGATCCATCCCTCAAAATATCATATGCGCTCACTAGGGTTGTGTTACAGACTTCGTAGGGGATCCTATAGCCCAAGCGCTGTCACAATCATCAAAATAAACCCTTGGGCCTTCTCAAGAATCAACTCCCGAAGCCCATCCACATTAGGCACACATGTCCGGCTGTGATGACCCAAAAAGTCATCTCTCATTTTATGAGTCAAAACTGTGTTTTGAGGCCTTGAAAACCTCCTTTTATCTCACCTTATTTTGCGTGCGCATCCCGGGCGTGGATGCGGGAAGCTTTTGTGTGAAAAACTGAGAAAATGCTAATTTTGCCTTTAATATTCAATTTAAGTTGACTTCGATCAACATTTTGGGTAAACGGACCCAAACCCGTGATTTGACAGTAAAAATATGGGACTTGGGCGTGTGCCCGAAATTTAATTCCGAGGTCCTGAGTCCGAAAAATAAATTTTTGAAAGAAATTATTTTACTGAAATTATAAGAGTCTTTGGAAATTTGATTATATTTTAAATTGATGGTATCGGGCTCGTATTTTGGTTCTGGAGCCTGGTATAGGTTTAATATAGTATTTGAGTGATGCCTGTAAAATTTGGTAAGCAATGGAGGTCATTTGACATGATTCGGACCCGTAGTTGTGAAATTTGAAACTTTGAAAGTTTTGAGATTTTTCTTAGTATTCTATGCTAAATTAGTTGTTTAGGATGTTATTTTGGCGATTTGATCGCACGAGTAAGTGTGTAGGATGTTTTTAAGGTTGTGTGCATGTTTAGTTTGGAGCCCCGGGGGCTCGGGTGAGTTTCGGGTAGGTTCCGGGGTGTTTAGAATTGGAAAATCACTTCTGGTGCACCAGTTCTGGTGTGCCCGCTGCGAGCCTAGAGCCACAGGTGCGGATCTTCAGCCGCATGTGCGGTCCAGCCCAGCTTGCCCCCTTTCCGCAGGTGCGGCAGGATTTTCGCAGAAGCGGATACACTTCCGCAGGTGCGGCCCTCAGTGGCCTTGTCCATTTCCGCATGTGCGACTCTTTTTCCGCACCTGCGCGCGGGCCGTGTGTTTAAGTTAGAGCTTCATCCGATTTTATTTTCACAAAAATAGAAGACCAAGGGTGATTTTCTCAAGATATTTTCTCCCCAAATCATAGGTAAGTGTCCACTAACTAATTCCCTTCAACTTTCTAATGATTTTCATCAACTTCTATCAAGAATTCTAGGGTTTTAATGGTATAAAATTAGGGATTTGGGTAGAGTTAGGGCTTTTTGAATAACTGGAATATAGACCTCGTTTTGAGGTCGAATTTCGAAACTAATTACATATTCGGGTTCGTGGGTGAATGGGTGTTCGAGTTTTGGTCCGAACCTAGTTTTGACCAAGTGGGCACGGGGTCGATTTTTGACTTTTTAGGAAGAACGATAGAAAATTCATAATTAAGTATTGGGGTTGAATTATTTAGCATTTATTGATATTATTTAAGCTAATTATGTCTAGATACAATTGAATTGGAGGCGAATTCTAAGGGAAAGCGGTAATTGAGGCTTGAGTTGGTCGTGGAATTCGAGGTAATTGTTTGGCTTAACCTTAGCTTAAGGGAGTAGGTGTTGTGTCTTATTTTCTATGTGTAAGTATCATGTTCAACATATATGTGAGCTGACGAGTACCTCTACGTTGGTGTCAAGTATGCCCGTGAGTCGAATATTGTGATTTATGTGGTTTTTCGTTAAGTAATACCTGAGTTTCACTTTATAGCTATCCATGTTGGTGGAAATTCCTTGATATTGAACTGTTTTGAGTATTGGTTTTAGTTGAAGATGTTTATGTGAAGTTATGCACTAAGTGAGATTGGTTATAGTTGTTTTTCCCTGCCAGGATGGTATTGATTCAACTGTTGGCTCCCTTGTCGGGACGTTATTGTTTTAATATTGTTTACTCTGTTAATTTCCTTGTTGGACTGATGTCATTTGATCTGTTTGGGTGAGGAAGAGTGAGAAATAAAGAAGGGCGATGTCGTGCGTGAGATTGTGAGTGAATGTTAATGCACGAAGGGTGATGCCATGCCGATATTGTGATTGTAAAAGCACGAAAGGTGATGTTGTGCCATGATATGAGTGATAATGCACGAAGGATAATGTCGTGCCATGATTATGTGAGGTAAAAGCACGAAGGGTGATGTCGTGCTGAATATATTGATTCTGATGGTGAGAACGAAGTTAAAAGCACGAAGGGTGATGCCGTGCACTTGTTTTGTATTACTATTTCTGTTGCTTAATTATATATCTAATTCGTTCCTAATCTCGTTACTTCCATTATTTGATATTTCCTCCCCTCAGCATTTTCCCCCTTTCCTTTATGCTTAGCTGCTTATTCCTCATTGTATTATTTTCTCCGTATACTATTAAACTGCATAGGTTGATTTTGGTTGTCGTGTCCTAGACTCGTCACTACTTCGTCGACACTTACACCGTACATGGGGTCGGTTGTACTGATGCTACACTCTGCAGATCCCTGTACTGGACTCTTCATACCGTAGATCAGGGTTGCTACCTTCAGTCCCGCGAAGACTCCGAGGTAGTTCTGCAGACGTCTGCAGGCCTTAGCGTCCCCTCCTATTTCATTTCTATTATGTTCTTATCTACTTCTAAGACAAATGTGTATTTGTATTTTGTTCAGACTCCTATTTGTAGTATTCATAGATAGTCCGTGAGATTGTGACGCCTGTTTTGGGAGTACTTTGGTTCTGAATTTCATATTAGTACCATATCAAGCTGTTGAATCATATTATCTCGTACTTTATATTATGTGATTTTATTATAAAGTTTGGTAAACTGTTTAAGATAAATAAATAAGATAGTTGATCAGGAACGTTGGCTTGCCTAGCGGGTTCAATGTTAGGTGCCATCACGGTCCCGACGGTGGAAAATTCAGGTCGTGACACCGGCCTCGCATCCTCATCACACCGTCATCACCAATAGTCACATCCCTAGCATCACCTTGCCGGACCCTATCCTGAAGAATGAGCAAGCGTGGTTCACCATACTGGCGCTCCCTGATACGGTCATAAAGAGAAGACCTGGAGACTACGCAAGCCAAAACTATGGACTAGGTTCCGAAATAAGCAATCTTACAAGTTGCCCGCGAAGGCCTGAACATCCAATTCTAAAGGTCTCTCTAGTGCTGGAAGATAAGCTAAACTCCCCAAACTCTCTGCCCGACAACTCAAGGCATCGGCCACCACATTGGACTTCCCCGGATGGTATAGAATAGTGATATCATAGTCCTTAAGAAGCTCCAACCATCTCCGATGACACAAATTAAGATCCTTCTTCTTAAGCAGATGCTCCAGACTCCGGTGATCAGTATAAATTTCACAATGGACCCATACAAATAATGACGCCAAATCTGTAAGGCGTGGACAATGGCTACTAACTCAAGATCATGCACAAAATAATTCGTCTCATGGTCTTCAACTGGCGCGAGGCGTAGGAAATCACCTTACCCTCCTGCATCAAGACACAACCAATGTCTATCCTTGAGGCATCACAATACACGGTATAAGAACCTGAAGCTGATGGCAGAACTAACACTAAAGTTGTGGTCAAAGCAGTCTTGAGCTTCTGAAAGCTCTCCTCACACTCGTCCGACCACTTGAATGGAGCGCCCTTCTGGGTCAATTTGTTCAAGGGCGAAGCAGTAGATGAAAATCCCTCCACAAAGCGACTGTAGTATCTCGCCAAACCAAGGAAGCTCCTAATCTCCATAGCTAAGGACAGTCTAGGACAACTCTGCACCGCCTCTATCTTCTTCGGATTCACCTGAATACCCTCACTGGACATCACGTGCCCCAAGAATGCTACCGAGTAAAGCCAAAACTCACACTTGGAGAACTTAGCATAAAGTTTCTCCTCCCTCAATCTCTGTAATACAATCCTCAGATACTAGGCATGCTCCTTCTGGCTACGAGAGTAAACCAGGATCTCATCAATGAACACAATAATGAAGGAGTACAAATATGGCTGGAATACACTGTTCATCAAATGCATGAACGTTGTTGGGGCATTGGTCATCCCAAAAGACATCACCAATAACTCATAATGGCCATAACTGGTTCTGAAAGCTATCTTACGAATATCCGAATCCCTAATCTTTAGATGATGATACTCGGACCTCAAATCAATCTTAGAGAACACCCTCGCTCCCTGAAGCTGGTCAAATAAATCATCAACACGAGGAAAAGGATACATGTTCTTAATTGTGACTTTGTTCAACTGCCTGTAATCAATGCACATTCTCATGGAACTATCCTTCTTCTTAACAAATAGAACCTGTGCACCCCAAGGTGACACACTAGGACGAATAAACCCGTTATCTAGGAGTTCCTGAAGTTGTTCTTTCAATTCCTTCAACTCCGCCGGTTCCATACGATACGGTTGAATAGAAATAGGCTGAGTGCCTGGCACCAAATCAATACCAAAGTCAATGTCCCTGTCGTCATGCCTGGTAGCTCTACAAGAAACACATCCGAAAAATCACGGACCATAGGAACATAATCAATAGTAGGAGTCTCTATAATAACATCCCTCACAAAATCCAAATAAGATAGGCAACCCTTCTGAACCATACGTTGAGCCTTCATGTATGAAATCACCCTACTAGGCACATAATCTATGGAACCACTCCACTCAACTCTCGGAAATCCCTTCATCGCTAAGGTCACGATCTTAGCATGACAATCTAGAACAGCATGTCATAGAGATAACCAATCCATGCCCAATATCACATCGAAGTCAACCACACTGAGCAACAATATATCCACTCGGGTCCCCAGAACCCCAATAGTCACCACACATGACCAATATACGCGGTCCACAACAATAGTATCGCCCACAGGAGTAGACACATGAACAGATGAAACTAAAGACTCACAGGGCATATCCAGAAAATGAGTAAAATATGAGAAAACATATGAATATATGGAACCAGGGTAAAATAATACGGAGGCATCTCGGTGACAGACTGAAACAATACCTGTAATCCCGGCATCTGAAGCAATAGCATCTGGTCTGGATAGGAGTGCATAAAAACGGGCCTGACCACCACCTGATCGATCTCCCCTTCTAGAGCGACCCTTAGCTGACTTACCTCCACCCCTAGCTGGCTGTGCAGGTGGTGAAGTAACTGGATCTGATGAATCCTCTGTTGAGATGAACCCCCATGACTACGAGGACATTGCCTCCACATATGCCCAAACTCCCCGCACTCAAAACAACTCCCTGGTGCTGGTGACGAGGACTGAAGGAAACCTCTAGCACCGGGATAACTGGTAGAAGAACCTGGCATGGAGGAGCCCTGAGCTAATGGAGAACGGGATAAACTCTGGGCTGGGAGGGAACTGAATGATGAGTGGCCCTGATGAGAGCTGTGAGAACCATGACCCAATGATGCACCCTGGTGAACTGGGCGAGCTGACTTTGCATGCCTGAATGGACGGCCTCTGTCGTGCTGTAACTGACCCCCATGAGGAGCACTACTGAATCCACCATGATAACATGGCCTCTTGGCCTCCCTCTCAACCCTCTCTTGACCTCGATCCATCTCAATCTATCGAGCAATGTTGACAAACTCATCAAAAGTAGCACCAGAAGCTGAAAACGAGGCTATCTATAAACCTCCTGATCCTCTTTCGGTCTGTGGGAACCAACTAGACCGCATGACGGTCCAACTCGGAGAATCGCATCTCATACTGTAAACATATCACCCTGTTGAAGCTGCTCAAACTACCTGCACAGCTCCTCTCTACGGGACTCAGGTACAAACTTCTCCAGAATGAGAACGGAGAACTACTTCCAAGTAAGGGGTGCTGCGACAACCGGCCTACGCCTCTCGTAAACCTCCCACCAACTAAATGCAACCCCATAGAACTAGAAAGTAGTAAATGAGACCCTACCGATCTCCAGAATACCCGTTGTCCGAAGCATCCTCTGACACTTATCCAAGAAACCTTGTACATCCTCACCTTCAGAACCAATGAACGACGTAGGCTGGAGTCTCCCAAACCTCTCTAATATGGCTGCTCATCCTCAGGCATAACAGGAACTACATAGTCCTGAGAAGATGCAACGAGTTGGGCTGGTGGTGCCCTTGGTGTCTTAAGTCCTTGAACAACCTGCTCCGGCGTGCAAGTGACCGGAGTCTAACTGCCTCCCCTGGACTGAGAAGTGGCTATGGTCGTAGTAACCATGACCGCCTGAACAAGGCCAGTACACACTAATAAGATCTGAGTTAGGGCCTCCTGAAGGCCAGGAATCATAATAGGCACAAAAGGTGCCTGAACTGGTCTGGCTGGAGCCGTACCTGATCTGGAGAAATTGGAGAGTCTACACGTACTGCCTCGGCTGCTGCACGTGCTGCACCCCTACCCCTGCCCCTGCCCCTACCCCTACCTCTACCATGGCCTCGACCGCGGCCTCGGCCTCTCGCGGGCCTGACTGGTGGTACTGGTGGCTGGTCACCCTGTCCGGTAGTGCGGGTCCTCACCATCTGTGAGAGAATGAAACAATAGAAGTTTAGTTACCAGAATCAATGGATTTGCACGACACGAATTCAAGAATGTGAGATTTTTCGTAAGGGTTCTGTAGCCTCTCGAATATAAGTACGGACGTCTCCGCACCAATCCGAAAGACTCTACTAATCCCGCTCATGACTTGTGAGACCTATGTAACCTAGGCTCTGATACCAACTTGTCAGCACCCAAACTACCATGTCGTGATGGCAGTTATCGTGGTACTAGGCTAGCTGACTCGTTACCAAAAACTAAGCGATATTATATTTCAAAGCTAATTTCAAGCTATTTAATAATAAAACTTCATAAAGAAATTCAAAACAAATGAAAAGTGTAGAAAGAAAAGCCCGACATCGGGTGTCACTAGTCATGAGCATCTACAATATTTTTCTAATAACACTAAGACTAATACAGTCTGGAAAGAAACTAAAAACATCTATAGGAAGATAGGAGGGAGAAGAGCAGGGCTGCGATTGCCAGGCAGCTACCTTGCTAAGTCCAATACATCCGCAATGGATGAAATCAACACTCGCTAGCACGTCCAAAAATACCTGGATCTGCAAACAAGGTGCAGGGAGTAACATGGGTATGCCAACTCAGTAAGTAACAATAGTTAATAAATACTGAGCAGTAGTGACGAGCAGTAAAACACATAAAGTACACATCATGAAATTTCAGTAAAATACAACATGCTTTCAAATCAGTATTTGAGTCAAATCATCTTGTTTAAAATCCAGTTCCAGTAAAAATCATTTAAAGATATTTTTCAACAGTTTCAATAGAGGCTCAATGCGGAGGAGAGTGAAAAATGATGAAATCATAACCAGACCCTTGGGCAAAACATCATTCACATATATAGCCCCTCGGGCAAACCTCACAGCCACTTGTATACAGCCCATCGGGCATACCTCACAATCACTCATGCCTCCCTAGTCACTCAGCACTCGGTACTCGTTACTCGCACTTAGTAGGTACCTGCGCTCAGCAGGAGTGTGTACAGACTCCAAAGGGGCTCCTTCAGCCCAAGCGTTATTTCAAGCCAAATCATGGCATAAATCACTCATGTCCTCGGCCTATATAAAAAATGATGCGACGTGAAGCCCGATCCCATAAATATCTTCAAAAATCAGGCCCTCGGCCTCACTCAGTCATAAACCTCTAAACCCACTCGGGCTTTCAGTAAAAACAGGGAACTCAACCCAAAACAACATTTATATGCATCAAAACAGAGTAATAAAACTGTGTTATGCAGTAAACAGGTATAACCATGACTGAGTATAGACTTTCAATCAAAAACAATGAGAGGATAGTAAGAAAAGGCCCCTAAGGGTCCAAACAGCACTGGTGCAAGGCCTAAACATGGCATTCAACCCAATTTACATAAACTCTTTCTAAAACACATGAATATCATATAGTTTCAACAAAATATGCAACTCTATAAATGCTACGGGACGGACCAAATCACAATCCCCAATGGTGCACGCCCGTACGCCCGTCACCTAGCATGTGAGTCACCTCAAAATAGTATTATGATACTAAATCCGGGGTTTCATACCCTTAAGACTAGATTTACATTTGTTACTTACTTCAAACCCGTCAAATCTCTAACCCGCGATGCTCTTGGCTCTCGATTCGGCCTCCAAATGCTCAGAATCTATTCAAAATCAGTAAATTACCATCAATATACGCTAATGGAATGAATTCCATAAGAAAAACTATCAAATTAGACCAAAATCCCGAAATCGGCTCAAACCCGGCCCCTCGAGCCCACGTGTCCAAATCCGACAAAAATTACAAAACTAGAAAGCTTATTTACTCACGAGTCCAACCATACCAAATTTATCAAAATCCGACCTCATTAGGTCCCTCTAATCCCCAATCAAACTCTCCAATTCCCAAGCCCTAACTCCTCATTTTCATCCCTAATTTTCACTAATTACATGATTAAATAATGGGAAATTGCCATAAACATGAGTACTAGGGCTCAAGTAACTTACCTCAATGACAACCCCCTTGAATCCCTCTACAAATCACTCCCAAAAGCTCCAAAACCGAATAAAAATGGTGAAGAATGAATCAAAATTCACGAAGTGTGCAATATATACCTTCTGCCCAAGGTTTTCGCACCTGCGGCCTATTCCTCACGCATGCAGGACCGCACCTGCGGTCAAGGAACCGCACATGCGAACTCCACTTAACTACCAAGCTTCCGCACCTGCGCCCCAGGTCTCGCACATACGGCTCGCAGTTGCTGCTTTGCTGGTTTTTGAACTTCTGGTATTTTTCCGCACCTGCGGTGGGGAGCCGCAGATGCGAGGTCACAAGCGCGGAGGGAAGGTGCGCAGATGCGGAGAAGGGTTGTCTGAGGTTGGAGTGCTCAAGTTACTAGGGCTCAAGTAACTTACCTCAATGACAACCCCCTTGAATCCCTCTTCAAATCACTCCCAAAAGCTCCAAAACCGAATAAAAATGGTGAAGAATGAACCAAAATTCACGAAGTGTGCAATATATACCTTTTGCCCAAGGTTTTCGCACCTGCGGCCTATTCCTCACGCGTGCAGGACCGCACCTGCGGTCAAGGCGCCGCACATGCGAACTCCACTTAACTACCAAGCTTCCGCACCTGCGCCCCAGGTCTCGCACATACGGCTCGCAGGTGCGGCCAAGCCTACGCACCTGCACTCCAACCTCAGACAACCCTTCTCCGCATCTGCGCACCTTCCCTCCGCGCTTGTGACCTCGCATATGCGGCTCCCCACCGCAGGTGTGGAAAAATACCAGAAGTTCAAAAACCAGCAAAGCAGCAACTCTCAACTCCAAAACCAAATCCGTTAACCATCTGAAACACACCTGAGGCCTTCGGGACCTAAACTAATAATACCAACAAGTCACATATCAACATACGAACTTAGTCGAGCCTTCAGAACACCTAAAACAACATCAAAACACCAAATTAACTTCAGATTCAAGCCTAAGAAGTTCTAAACTTTGAAATTCTGCAAACTACGCCGTAACTTACCCAACCTCGTCCGAAGAACCTCAAAGTTTGCACCTAACTTCCGGAATTCCATTCCCACCCCGATATCAAATTTTCCACTGCCGACCTAAAATCACTAAATTTTCATTTTCATCAATTCAAGCCTAATTCTACCACGGACCTCCAAATTAAATCCCGGACACGCTCCTAAGTCCAAAATCACCTAACGGAGCTAACCGAACCATAAAAATCCAAATCCTAGATCGTTTACTCATAAGTCAACATTTGATTGACTTTTCCAACTTAAAATTCTAAATATGAGACTAAGTGTCTCATTCCACTCCGAAACCACTCCGGACCCTAACCAATCAATCTGATACAACACACAACAGCTGAATAACACACAAAGAAGCAGAAATGGGGGCAACGGATCTATAACTCTCGAAATGACCGGTCGGATGGTTACAATATCCCGTAGTATTGTTATTTCAAGGATTCCCTTCCAAAGTTATACCGTATATAGTTAAAATAACTATTTCTGTATTTAGTAGATGATAAAAAAATTTCCTTTTAAAATTTTTTATATTTTGAACTCCCGTAATAAAAATCTTAGCGTCGTAACTACTCTCGTGAAAGAAAGAAGTTTAATATCAAATCCACTTTCTTCATGAGTATCCAAATGGGGGTGCGGAACCCAAGTAGGTCATTTTTGAACAAGTAGAACAAAATAGGTCAAAAAAAAACATAGAACAGATCTATGTATAACGCCATAGTATGCGGTGTTATACCTCCTGACACATGTATAACGCCATAGTATCCGGCGTTATACGTGTATAGCGCCTTGTACTGTGGCGTTATACCTGCTTCCTGGGCCCACCAATAATTCAAAAAGCGTATAGTGCTTACTACANTTATGTCAGACCAGGTATAACGCCATAGTATGCGGTGTTATACCTCCTGACACATGTATAACGCCATAGTATCCGGCGTTATACGTGTATAGCGCCTTGTACTGTGGCGTTATACCTGCTTCCTGGGCCCACCAATAATTCAAAAAGCGTATAGTGCTTACTACATTGGCGCTATACAATTAAAAAAAAAAATCTCCGGCCAGGCATTCTATATAAAGTGGTTAGAATTGCATTTCATTCAATCACAAAATATTTTCAACTCTTGATCAAACGTTTATTGTTGTTAAAATTCTCAAGCATCTTTTCATTATGTCTGAAGAGCGTAGAATACGAGTTTCATTACATTGGGGGGGTGAGGTTGTGATGGAGAATAACTCTATGGGCTACAATTTACCTGCTCAGTGTCATGTTAAATTTCCACTAACCATAGAGTACGATAAATTGATATCGTTGTTATGCAAAAAAATGGGTGTGAGCAAACGTTCAGTGTTGCTTAAAGTAACCGGACGATATCCATATTCCGTCACTCCGCAAGGGGTTGCTTTTTACTTTGAGTTTAACATCGACGATGATGAAACTTTAAGTGATTTTCTGAGGACTCCGGATGAATTTCGGGAATTTATTTTAATCACAATGTTGGAGATGTACGTGAAGGTTGTAGACGTTCCAAAAAATGAGGTTGTGCGTAGTAGAGATACCCCTCAGTCATCGGGTGGTTATTCTGGAGCAGTTTTTTCCGGACAGGTTTCGGATGAAAGACTTTTCTTTGATTTAAACTTATCACCTCTGGGAATGAGGAGGGAGAAAATAATTTCTATCCTTCTTTCCAACATTCACAAGACGAGTGGTAAATTTATGCTATGTTTTCTGTTAATTATGTATATTTTTAGTGTATCGGATTTGTATTAACGCTTATATATTGAATAGGGGTACCGGCCGGATATGAATTTTACAAGTAGTTATCACCCAATTGAAAACGTTCATCATGGAGTTTCATCAGATTACGACTTGTAAGTCAAGTTATATAGCTATATGAAAAGTATTTATTAAATTCAGTAGCTTATATTTTTTTTGGTTGTGTAGTGCAAACGAGCAAGTTGAACCACCCGTACTCACTCAATTGCCCGAAAATGACGTATTACATCGGGATCTGGCTGATGCACAGAGTGTGGAACATAATAGTGATTACGACAACAATGCCGATGAATCCGGAGATGAGACACCTTTTCCTCGTGAAGATGGTGATGATGAGGATGAGGGGGAAGGACCCGATTTGAAGAGACCCCCACCTAGACGAAGAGTGTATGAGCCCGAGGTGCCGTTTCATTCAAGGGAGATTCCTTACATTGATAAGTTGCCAAGCGAGCGGGATGTGGAAGCTCTCACAAGGGATTTTGATGAAATCCGGGCAGCAATGTGGGATGAGTCTAGACCAACGGTGCTTGCAAAGGGGATGCTTTTCCCCGATAAAGCGCGCATAAGCAGGGCTTGTAAAATGAACAACGTAAAAGAGTGTCGTGAGATGCAGGTAATGGAGTCAAGTCCGGATGTATACAAGGTTGTTTGCCGCAGGTGGTTTTGGCCATGTCCTTGGCTGTTGCGTGCGTCCAAGAAGAAGACAGGTATGTGGAAAGTGGGCAAATACATTCCCATCCACACATGTGAAATGGACACATTCAACGGTAATCATTTCAACTTGGATATTGACTTGATTTCTCTTGTACTTATTCCGCACATCGAAGCGTCCATAAGGTATAAAATCAAAGAGTGTATTACAGCAGTCCAGCAGGAATATGGACATACCATTACGAGAAGAAAGGCATTTCTTGGGCGCAAACGAGCATTTGAAATTGTCTACGGTAACTGGGATAAGTCTTTTGCAGGTCTACCAAAGTACATGGCCGCACTACAACACTTTAATCCTGGAACACTCGTTGAATGGAAGCTTGAGCGGAGTTCGGGAACACCAGAATACATATTCAATTACGTGTTCT
>ML345231.1:532-42876 GCA_005239505.1 Nicotiana paniculata
CAAGACTATCCAAAAAGTCAAAGTTCAAGCCTGAAGATCCATTTTTCCCAAAAAGTCAAAAGTTATGAGCAGAATCAAAGAGCCAAAGACAAAAACACAAAGCCTGATTCAGAAACCTACAAACAACACACTCGTGAATACAAACGAATGTTTAGGTTAAAGGCAAAATTTAGTTACGGGAATAAATTCATACCCCCGTGTTTATTCATAACCTGTTGTAAGAGAAAATAATTACGAAAGAGTCATAGACGATGCTCAAACACATGTAAAATGTTACGAAAGTTCGAATAATATAAAGACTTTCTGCAAAATATTATTCGGAAAAAATATGTGAATTCCTATCTCTCTTTTGTATGTTTACACCATTATGAAGTTGAGACGTCTTCTTCATTAAGTATCATTTATAAAAGGGCCTTGTTGTATAAATCGTGCTTATTTAAAAAATACACGAAATACTGAAGCATTTTTTAATGCAAAATTAAATACCAAAGGGGTAAAACAAAAACCCGAACGTAAATCATGCAAACACTTAAGAGTAAAACAAAAACTCGAAAAAACAAAAGTCATGCTAAGAAATGTAAATATTAATATTATATAAAAACTAAGTATTAACTTAGTTTAAACCAAAAGTGTTTATACAAAGTTGCCCCTAAGTTGTCATTGGGGACTTACTAAACCAAACTTCACCCCCAAAAGGGACCGGGGGTAACCACCAATTGTTCCAAAAAAGAAAAAGAGAAGGGTTGCTAAACACTTTCACTAGGCACTACGAGGATTATTTTCATCAGTAGGAGGAGCGGCTTGAGATGGCAAGTCTTGGGCAACAGCTTCATCAGGAACGATCTCATCACCCATCGGAACTTCAACTTTAGGTGATGAAAAATTTTGACTTTGCCGAGACTTTTCAATCGTCTCCTTAGTCTTGGCAATTTCAGCTTCTAAGTCAAAACTTCCTTGGCCCATTTCCGTCAATGTGTCAAGCCGGGCATTCAAATAAGCCCAACTCACATCAACAACTACCTTATCCTCAAGAGCCTCGTAATCTTTCTCTCATTGTTCAATATCGGCTCTCAACTCATCTCTTTCAACCACGATAGCATCATAAGAAGCTTGCTAAGGGGCAACAGATCTTTCCAGAAACTGAATCTTGTTTGAATATTCACGGAGGTCCTCTTGGGTCTGGGTAAGTGATTGCACAAGTTCACCAGCATAAGCATCATTCTGGTCGAACAAAACCTTCAAGCTTCTTATCTCTTCAGTAGCATGGGAAAGCTTCTCCGCAAAGGAAGACTCCAAGGTGTTTTTATCCTTGCCTGCTTGACTTGATGAAGCCTTCTCGATGGCCAATTCCGCTGTAATTACTCTGATTTGCTGCTCCAAGGTACACTTCTCCTCCTCTACTGCCTCCATATCAAGCTGAAGACTCTCGAATTTTTCCTTCCAGTTATCAGCTTCGGTATGATATTCATTCGCTAATTGCTCCGTATGAACGATCATTTTCATCAATTCTGTACCAATAAGATTGATCTGCACAAAAAGAGAAGTCAGATATTGGTACGGGATATATAAGAAAAAGGGGGGAACGGTATAAAAGATACCTTTAAGGATGAGTGTACAATCTCGTTCATCCAAATTAAGGAGTTATGACTTTCCAACTTAGACTTTTCAACCGGGCCTATCATAAGCTTCAACCACACATCCGCCTGGCCTGATTTCTTTAAGAGGCTACCTCCCGCAGGAACCTCTATTATAATTTGCTTCATATCCCCATTATTGGAAGATCCTACTTCGACAATAGAAGGCACGGAAGTAGGGGTAGATGAAGGAGCCACGGATGGAATAGGAAGGGGAGCAGAAACAACAACGGATACGGCAGACCAAAGTTCCACTGGAGCAGATGGAGGAAAAATAGCAAGATGTGCTTCCTCTGAAACTGTGCCAAAGTTTCGGTGGAATAATTGTTCAATTGATTCATTTACAGAGGAAGGAGTTTCATCTTCAGGAGCAGAAAACTCCGATTCAGGCATGGAAGATGGATCAGTAACTGGAATAGATTCATCGTCAGACACGACCTTTCTTCTCTGTGACCTCCAAATCAGCAAACCTTCCTCCTGCTCTTCCTCATCTTCCAAGGTCCGAGACCCACTTGCTTTACTTTTTGATGAAGAGGAGTTCACAATAATTTCTTGGACTTGGCCAAAGAAAGTTTCGAAGTAAATACTACAGCAGCTGAGACCCCACGAGCGGGAAACCCTGACAAATAAAAGGGGTTAGAGAAGCTTGAAAGGAGAAATAAAGGAAATATAAAAATAATAAAAACCTACCATGGGTTCACTTTCCAACCAGTACTTCCAAGAACGTTCTTCCATTGGAGAAATCAACAACAATTTTTCTACCCAACCACGGAAACTAGAGACCTCCTCAATGATTCCCATGGTTGCTGCAAGAAGAGGAAAAAAAATTAGTCACGATACTGAAGATTTATAAAAAATATATATATAAAGAAGAAAGTGAGCAAAATTGTACTTACGTGCAAAGTTCCACTTCTCAGGGAAGGGGAGATTCTCTTCACCTACCAAACCTTTAGTAGGGACATCAACATACCAGATATACCACCCTCTATCTTTATCATCATCAGGTATAACCAAAACTCTTTTACTCCTAGCCTCAAGAGTAAAAACTTCTTGGTAGAACAACATAGGAGAATAGAGATGAATGAGATGATGAAAAGTAAAAGGAACTGAAGCTAAGGTAGCCAAATATCTAAGGCATGCTACTGCCCTCCATATAAGAGGACCGATCTGTCTCAAGCAAACATTAAAAGATCGACAAAACCCTATGATGACAAGGTCGATGGGAGGCTTGAATCCTAAAGTAAAGGGGTAAGTATACACAAAAGAATACCCAATTCTGTAAGAGGTTATTCTTTGATTCTCATTGGGAACTAAGACTAGAAAGTCAGATTTCCAATAAAAATCTCTACGCACGAGTGAAACTAAACCCTCAGTGATTTGAGTAGGGTAAAGATCAGCACGATCATGAGATGTCATAGAAGAAAGTTGTTTTCTTATGGCCTCACTATCCTTTAAAAAATAAAACTCAGCAGGAACAATTTCATCAACTTTTGGCTCTGCGGTTCGTTAGGTTCTCTACTCTTAGAAGAAGATCTAGACGCTCTATCCCTAGAAGAAAATGAAGAAACATTAGCCCTAGAAGATGGTGGGTGAGTAATGTTGCAAGGAGAAGAAGAACCCCTAGAAGGAGTAGAACTCAAGCTTCTTAGTCTACCACCCCTCTTACTCAGGATTAGAGCAGAAGAAGGAGATAATTCTAACCTTCTTAGGTTCTTGATTTGAGGAAGACATATTTACATGAAATAGGAATTTACAAGTAATGAAGGAAAGTTAGAAGTCTTTCGTGAAATCAAAGGCAGGAAAAAGAGGTATTTATATTCAGAAGCAACCGTCAAAAAAATGGAAAAATACACTAATGTGAAAGTCATGATTAGAATCGTCACTTCGTGACTGATGGAGTCGCAAAAAGCCCTAAAAGGCAATGACGAATTGCAGAATGAACCCGAGAACGCCACATGGCACTAGCATTAAATGGAAGTGACAAGCGACGCATACATTCAGAGACGGATGCAATTGTACGAGTGAAACGGCGGCAAAAAATTCCCGCCATAAATGAGTATCCACTTACCAGATATTTAATTGATAAATAAATGGTAAGTGGGGGACTATATGTATTGGTAAAAAATAAACTTCACGCGTGCAATAATTTTGGTGACAAGGCAATCTACGTGGGTCAATGGAAACATGACAGCTGGTCAGAAGTTTAGAAAGACGTACGGGGAAAAGAGAAACAGAATAGCATGCACACGATACAATTAGATGCGGGAGTTCCAGTCTAATTGAAGAGTTGAAGAGACACGGTCAGAATGAACCAAGACAGAATAAAGGGCATATTTAAAGGTCTTCAATCAATGAGCTAAACGTTACATAATCTTCACGAAACAGTTACGATTACCATTTGTAACGTTACGTTAATGATATTATTAGTCATTAATGCTCAATAATTAAGAAGAGTAGATGTTATATTAAGAAATTCCCTATAAAAGGGAGTAAAACTTCATTTGTATGGACACGTTCGAACCACTACTGAAATATACTTACTTTTATGCTATCTTATTGCTTTCTTATTTACAAGTCTAAATCCTATTATTAGCTAATTTCTTTGGTTATCGGAAACCCGAGCACCTTTTTAAAATAGCTTTGACTAAGAATCCAATTCTTTGGTTAACAATCGAGATCGAGGTGTTGCATCGAAAGTCAGTTTCGACTAAATCGTGAAGTTCAGGCATCGAGTTTGAGATCGAAGTCTCTTTCGGGATCGAGGTTGATAAAAATCGAAGCCAAGAAAGACATACACAGAGTAATATCGGAGATGGACCAATAACGGAAGAGCGATATATCTGTAACTGGTCGAGGATCACGGCATAAACCTTGGAACGGATCAAATGAGAAGCGATTAATTAGCTAATTATGTGATTTCCTTCTGTAATTAGAGTTATACCATAAGTAGAATTCCGTTGCTATATAAAAGGGAGTTCCAATCATTTTTAAGGCATCATCACTCACAAATATTAAAGCAATACAATTCTTTCTTTCTCGCTTACATTACTGTTCATGTACTTGTTTTATCTTTCAATTGTTCTTGCACTTATCAATTCGAGTGTACTTTGACTCGAGGGCTGAGTTCTATCTGCATAATGGTTTGCTTTACTTATAATTCTATCATTTATTTCCGTATTTATCAATTGGTGTTGAGTGAATTCACATATCCTTAAAACTACAATATAAGGTTATGTATACGGTCGAAATCGGGTATATCCAATTTCGTAAACTCGAGGAGCCGCCTCGAAGATAAGCTCATAATGGATCTGGCTCGAGCTCGATGGCAAGGTATGAAGCGTGAAGATTGAAGCACTCGCTGAGGATCGAGACCAATCATGGTCGACGTCGAATAACAGAATGGCGAGATATTAGCAATCGACCAAAGATATCGGCGGGAATCTCGAAAGAAATTGAACCAGGCGGTTATTGATAACAATCATGGGATTTATTTTTGTTATTAGAGTTGTACCTTATTTAGGACTCCTCTATTATATAAATAAGAACCCCATTCATTTGTAAAATCACCATACATTCACTGATAAAATAATATACACGATACTCTCTATTTACTTACTTTCTACTGTTATTCTTTATTGTTCTTACTACTTGATCTCGAGACTGTTCCGAATCGAGGCTGATACATTGCTACAACACTGGTTTGATTTATTTTGTCATTCAACTTACTTATTTAATTCATTATTTATCAATTGGTATTGAATTAGATCGCATATCCTTAAAATCATAATATAAGTTTAATTGTTACTCGAATTTTAGGGTAAACAGTTTAGCGCCCATCGTGGGCTACGGATAATAGTGATTGTTCAGTACTGATTCTTGTAAAACACACTATTTTATGCTTTTTCTTGTCAAGAATTTTTTCTTTCAGGTTGAAACATGTCAAACTCACAGAACGCATCCACACACAGTGAAAATGGCCTCGGACTTCACGAAGAAAATGAGAATGTTATCGCTCCAGGAATCGAGGTGTCACAGGCTGATCTCGGAGGAGCACCGCCGTTAACCCGATCGATGTCAGTTTTCACGTTGCTCTAAATACGCACTTAGGCGCGGATCCTGAGGGGAGTGTACGTAGAGAAGGCCGAACTGAAGGCCGAGGTACATAGGGCAGAGGATACAAAGGACTGAGTCTCCAAGTAATACTTGAAATGCTTCAGGCTCAACAAACCGCCATTGCTCAGTTACAGAATCACCACAGAGCTCCAAATAGGGTCGAGCAGGAGACTACTCGCCGTACCGAGCCAGTACCGGAAAGATCGGGTGATAACACATCGACAACCGATTATGCTGTAATGAAGACGCTCGAGGAGCTCACCAAGAGAATTGAATCAGGAGGGAAGAAAATTGAAGACAATGATAAAAAGGTGGAGACTTACAACTCCTGAGTTGACCAGATACCGGGGGCACCACCGATCTTGAAAGGAATGAATTCAAAGAAGTTTGTATAAAAATCGTTCCCTCCGAGTGCGGCTCCGAAGCCCATCCCGAAGAAGTTCTGTATGCCTGACATACCCAAATATAACGGGACCACTGACCCAATGAGCATGCTACCTATTACACATGCACCATTAATGGTAATGATTTGGAGGATGATGAAATCGAGTCTGTGTTGCTGAAAAAGTTCGGAGAGACCCCGTCGAAGGGAGAATTATTTGGTATCATAACCTGCGACCAAATTCCATCGATTCATTCGCCATGTTGGCGGATTATTTCGTAAAAGCATACGTCGGGGACATAAAGGTTGCAACAAGGAAATCTAACCTCTTCAAGGTGAGACAAAGGGATAATGAGATGCTAAGGGAGTTTGTGTCTCAATTCTAAATGGAAACCATGGAGTTTCCACCGGTCACAGATGATTGGGACATTCAACCTTTCACCCAAGGGTTGAATGAATGGAGTTCGATAGCATCACGTCAGTTGAAATAAAATTTGATCGAGTACCCAGCTGTAACTTGGGCAGATGTTCACAACCGATATCAATCGAAGATCAGGGTGAAGAAGACCAGTTGGGAGCCCCTTCCAGTTCAGTACATCCAAACCGGTCGACAGGTAAACACCAAAGGGACGTCGATAGAGATCCAAGGCCGAATAAAGATCGGTATCAACCATATATTGCAGATCGAAGGAATAACGGTCCAGGACACAACTCCACCTGGAATGATCGAAGAAGCGACCGAGGACAAAATTTTCGGGGACTTATGAGTAATATTGGCTTTGAAAAGTATGCGGATCCCGCAGAGGCACCTCGGCTATCAGAGTAGAACTTCAGTGTCATTGCATCAGGCATTATGTCAGCTATCTAAAGGATCAAAGACGCTAGGTGGTCGAGACCTATACAGACAGATCCTTCTCAAAGGAATCCAAATTTAATGTGTAAGTATCATGGCACACATGGTCATAGGACCGAAGATTTTGGGCAGCTGAGGGAGGAGGTAGCCCGTCTATTCAAAGAAATGTCATGTTCGAGAGTTCCTCCGCGATCGAGCCAAGTATAACTTCAGGGAAAGGGACAACAACAGGAACAATGAAAAAGAAGAACCTCAACATGTCATTCACATGATCGTCGACAGGGTCGACGTTCCACAAGGACCTATATTCAAACGCACTAAGGTGTCTATCACCAGAGAGAAACGAACTCAAGACCATGTGCCCGAAGGCACTTTATCATTCAATGACGAAGAAGCAGAAGGCATTTCTCAGCTATACAACGACGCTCTGGTAATTCCTATCTTGTTAAATAAATTTCAAGTTAAGCGTGTTTTAGTGGATCCAGGTAGCTCGGCAAACATCATCAGATCGACAGTCGTGGAGCAACTCGGCCCGCAGGACTAAATTGTACTTGCATCTCGAGTCTTAAACGGCTTCAATATGGCTAGTAAAATAACTTAGGGGAGATTATCCTACCGGTGAACGTGGTCGGAACCATCCACGATAATAAGTTCCATGTCATGGAAGGCGACATGAGATACAATGCGTTGCTCGGAAAGCCTTGGATCCATCACCTGAGGGTAGTACCGTCGACCCTCCACCAAATGATGAAGTTCCCGACAAAGAATGGTGTAAAAATAATATACGGGGAACCGCATGCAGCAAAGGAAATGTTTGTGATCGATGAAGTAACACCAATCTCGACATTATTGACCTCAGAAAAATCGAGCACTAAAGGCAAACAAGCGGCCAAATAGCAATCACCGCCCCAGCCTCGACCGAATCGGAGAAACAGGTAATAAATGAAGAAGAAGATGAGGATCTTCTGACCCCTCATACCTTTGTTGTTCCCGAAGATACGGATGCCACCAAATCAACGGTCGAAGAACTGGAACAGGTCATACTAATCGAGTACCTGCCCGAGCGAAAGGTATACCTGGGAACGGTATTAACTCCCGAACTCAGGAAAAAACTTATTAAATTTCTTATTGAAAACATAGACTGCTTTTCATGGTCCCATGTAGACATGACAAGGATTTTACCGGATATAACATCACATCGATTAAGCCTGGACCCCAAGTTCAGACCGGTGAAGCAAAAGAGAAGGCCCCAGTCCGAGGTAAAACATGTCTTCATAAAGGACAAGGTAACTAAACTTCTAAAAATAGGATCCATTCGGGAGGTAATATACCCCGAATGGTTAGCTAATGTAGTGGTAGTCCCTAAATAAGGGATCAAACTTAGAATTTGTATAGACTATAAGGACTTGAACAAAGCATGTCCGAAAGATTCTTTTCCATTGCCTAACATCGATTGCATGATCGATGCCACGTCCGGCCAAGAGATCCTTATTTTTCTCGACGCCTATTCCGGGTACAATCAAATCCAAATGGACCCAACCAAGAAAATACTTCTTTTATCACTAATTATGGAACCTATTGCTATAATGTAATGCCTTTCGGGCTAAAAAATGTAGGAGTTACATATCAACGCCTAGTTAACAAAATGTTCGAAGAACAAATAGTGGAATTTTATATTGACGACATGCTAGTTAAGTCCCTGCGCATAGAGGACCATTTGGCTCATTTGCAGGAAACATTCGGAATCTTAAGGAAGTACAACATGAAGCTCAACCCTGAGAAATGTGCTTTCGGGGTCGGTTCAGGCAAATTCCTTGGCTTCATGGTATCAAATCGGGGAATCGAAATCAACCCCAATAAAATCAAGTCCATAGAGGACATCACCATCGTAGATAGTGTAATAGCCATACAAAGACTGACCAGACGGATAGCTTCCTTGGGTCGATTCATCTCGATGTCATGGATCAGAGCCATGGGTTTTTCTCCCTACTAAAAATAAAAATGATTTTTCCTGGACCCCGGAATGCCAACAGGCATTGGAGGAATTGAAGTGATACTTATCGAGTCCACCTCTGCTTCACACTCCGAAGGCAGGTGAGAAACTTTACTTATACTTGGCAGTGTCAGAATTCTCGGTAGGTGGTGTCCTGGTTTGAGCAGAGCAAGGTACACAGTTTCCTATTTATTATGTAAGTCGAACCTTAGGAGATGCAGAAACTAGGTATCCACACTTAGAGAAATTGGCACTTGCACTGATAAGCGCTTCAAGAAAGTTAAAACCATATTTTCAATGTCACCCCATATGTGTATTAACTACTTATCCACTCCGTAATGTTTTGCACAACCCCGAACTACCGGACCGATTGGCCAAATGGTTTTTCGAACTCAATGGGTATGATATCGAATATCAACCCCAAACGGTCATCAATTCTCAAACTTTAGAAGACTTCGTGGTCGATTTCACACCAACCCTCGTACCTGAAGTCGAAAAGGAACTTTTATTAAAATCAGGTACATCATTGGGGGTATGGACCCTCTTCACGGATGGTGCCTCGAATGTGAAAGGGTCCAAGCTAGGCATCTTTTTTAAGCTGTCTACGGGTAGCACTATTAGACAATCAATTAAAAGTTCTAGATTGAATAACAACGAGGTCGAGTACGAGGCCATGATTGCAGGTCTCGAGCTAGCCAAAAGCTTGGGATCCGAAGTCATCGAGGCTAATTGTGACTCTTTACTAGTGGTGAACTATCTGAACAAAACATTCGAAGTTCGAGAGGATAGAATGAAAAGGTATTTGGACAAATTGCAGGTAACTTTGCACCGTTTAGAGGAATGAACTCTACAACATGTATCTCGAGAACAAAACAGCGAGGCTGATACACTAGACAATTTGGGATCATCGGTCAGGAAGATGAGATCAGCTCGGGGACTGTCATTCAACTCTCAAGACTGTGATCGAGGAAAAGCATGCCGAAATAAATTCTACAAGCTTAACTTAGGACTGGAGGAATAAATACATCAAGTACTTGAAAAATGGAAAGCTCCCATCGGACCCTAAAGAATCAAGGGCCCTTCAAACCAAAGTTGCTCGTTTTTCATTAGAAAAAGATGGAACATATACATAAGGACATCTGATGGATCGTTGGCGGTGTGTTTAGGACCGGGAGATATTGATTATGTTATATGAGAAGTCCATGAAGGCACTTGTGGGAACCATTCACGGCGCCGATTATGCGATAAATGTCAAAGGTTTGCACCGATGATCCATCAGCCTGAGAACTTTGGCGTTGATTTTCTTGGTAACTTCCTCTTTGATTTTCAGACTCATATCAGGCTTGAATTTTCTGAGCTTCTGCTTTACCGGCGGGCACATTAGATTGGTTAGTAACTTGTGAGCCACAATGGATGTACTTAGACCAGTCATGTCATCGTACGAACATGAAAATATGTCTTCATATTCTTTCAAGAATTGTGTGTATTCCACTTTCTCTGATGGCGATAGATGAATGCTGATGCGAGTTTCCTTGACAGCTTCTGAATCTCTCAGGTTGACTATCTCGATTTCGTCCAGATTGGACTTAGATCTATTTTCAAAATCCTCAACTTCTATGATAATTTCATCGAGTATGGTATCTTCTTCCTCTAAATCACTGTCCTTTTGTTGCGGTGTCTCATTGCATGTCACGGTCATTGGTTCATCAAGACAGGAAATAGTAATGTTGTAAGATAAAATAATGAGAGAAAATGATAATAAATGAATAAAGATTCGTTGAAACATAAAAGTGATTTTTGAATGTTTTGGAACATTGGATATTTTATTCAAAAATGCAAAAAAAAATGGAAATGCGGAAAAGGAAATCATTAGCAAAATGAAATAAACAATGCTTGTTCAGCCTTGCTACCTCGAGACTCGCTGGGCCCTGGATGGTCTAACAGTCCAATTCTTGAGGAATGATCCCTTACTCATAGCTTGGATGGTAAGGCCTTCCTTATCCTCCTCCTCCTCAACAATAACACAACAGCCCATGTCACCATCTTCCAAGAATAGATCCTTCAAAGCTGCTAAAGTTTCTTCTTCTTCTGACCCCCATATGATATCAGCTTGCCAGAAAGTCTGCTCTAAATGTAGTATAGGTTGTTTCAATGGATAGTAGGGGCCGTGCCATGGTGGAGACCAGTCTTCGTACTCCTTCCAAGTGTATTTATATCCCAGCCCAAAAGTGGTGCCATGGTGCTTCAAACGTATTGGTTTGGAAATCCCCTGAAGATTTTTCCCGAGTCCTCTGCCAGGCTCATGTCCACTCCAGTTCAGTATGCTTTCAATCTTTTTGTCCCACCATTTGTCTTTATCCACTGCATTGACCCGTTCAATGTGGTGGTAGGTTTCTCCACCCAGCCTTCTTCTACATTCAATCACCAGGATGTCTAGCAACCGTAGATAGGGTTGCTTCCGTGTCCATGGATGATCACTTCCTGGTGGTTCCATTCAAATTTTACCACCTGATGTAATGTTGATGCTACAGCCTCAGCGGCATGTATCCATGGGCATCCCAACAACAGATTATAGGATGTCGATACGTCTATCACCTGAAATTCAATTTCGAACCATACAGGTCCCATCTGTAGACAAAGACTGATTTCACCGATGGTAGACCTCTAAGAACCGTCGAAAGCCTTTACATTCATAGATCTTTCTTTGATCTCGTGCAGTCCCTTGCCTAATTTCTTGAGTGTTGTCAACGGACAGATGTTGAGACTAGATCCACCGTCGATCAGAATCCTGGTGATGAAGTAGTCCTCACATTGCACAGTGATGTGTAGTGCTTTGTTATGACTTATCCCTTCAGGCGGCAGCTCGTCCTCATGGAAAGTGATCTTATGACTCTCCAGTACTTGACCTACCATATCTCCATTTCTCCACTAGTTATGTTATTTGGCACATATGCTTCATTCAGCACTTTCATCAAAGCCTTCCTGTGTGTCCCTGAATTCTGCAGCAATGACAGAATGGATATCTGGGCTGGAGTTTTGTTCAGCTGATCGATGACTGAGTATTCCCTGTCCAGCACCTTCCTCCAAAGATCATCTGGGCATGTCTCAATGACGGGTGGCCTGTTGGAAGAATTCTTGCTAGACTCTACCAAGTGTTCAGGTGTGTAGACCCTGCCGGTCGTTGTCATCCCCTATGCAGTACCAGTTTCTTCTATCTTGACTTTACTTTTCCTTCTTGATTCAATCGTGTAATCCCAAGGTACGACCTTGTCTTTGAAAGGTGGCGTGGTTGACACTGTCACTGTGATTGGTGCAACTACTTTCAATTCAAATGGAATGGGTGCCTTAGTAGGCGGCATAACTTCAACCTCGAACGACAAATGTGTGTTTGCAGGTGGTGCCGTTTCAAACTTGAATGGGAGAGACGCAGTTACCTCGACGTCTCTGGATGGATGAATCTGGACTATGATGGGATTAAGAGTGATTGACGGCTTCTTTGGGTTATCACCTTCTATGATTAACCCGATCGACCCCTCTAGGTCCCAATCTTCTTCTATCTCTATCATGTTGACACCCCTATGGTCCGGAAGCGGATTGTTGCGAACATTGGGAGCAACTTATTTTTCCTGGATGACCTTGTTATCGATCATAGACTGGATCTTATCCTTCAATGAGCGACATTCATCAATTGTATGCCCCTGCATGCCATAATGGTATGCACAGGTCTTGTTTGGATTGACCCATTGGGATGGATTTTCAGGGTTTACAACAGGGATAGGAGTGACATAAACAGAAACTTTTAATCTTTCATACAATTGGTCGATAGGTTCAGCAATGGCAGTGTATTGTTTAGGAGGTCTACGATCAAAGTTGGGTCGAGGTCTAGGGAAATTTTAGCGAGCAGGGGGTGATTGAAAGTGAGATGGCTGAGAGTTGTAGGTATGATAAACAGGAGCTGGTTGGAAATATCTAGGGGAAGTAGGCTGATATGTAGGCGGTGGAGGAGACTGATATGTTGATGGAGGTGCTGACTGATAGGTGGGCGAGGGTGCTTGATTGGTGAGTGAGGAAGTTCTGTATACCAACAGGGATTTGGGTCCCTGTGCAACCATTATCGTTCCTGCATCTTTTTTCTTGGATATACCCTTCCTCTAGGGCAGGCCTGACCTTGGCTGCTTCAGATCTCCAGCGAGCGGCATACTCATGAAAAGTTTTGTTGGGCTTCTTTTTAAGGTTCTGGATGTAGAACGCGTCTGGTGAATTTTGTGTATTGAACCTGAATCGGTCCATGAAGTCTGATGCCATACTTACCCATTCGGACCACTTCTTAGGGTTTTGGCTGATGTACCAAGATAAAGCATCTCCTGCGAGGCTCCTCATGAACAATTTCATGCGAATCTTCTCGTCTCTTCCTACTCCAACCAATTTATCACAATAGGTCCTCAGATGGACCCTGGGATCACCTGTACCATCGACATTTCAAACTTAGGCGGTTTATAACCCTCCGGTAGTTCAACATCAGGCTGTATGCAGAGATCTTCATAGTTCAACCCTTCGACTCCCTTTTTTACTTCAACGCCCTGAACTCGGCTAGTCAAATTCTTCAGTTCCTCGGCCAAATTCTTAATGAGCATATCCTTCTCACTGGATTCAGGTGTGTAAGCAACGTGTTGGGTGGAGTGAGGTAGAGTCTCCACGTATATGGGATTGTTCTGATGACCTGGTGTTTGAACATAGAGGTGGTCACTTGTGGAGTCTTATGGTTCAGGGATAATTAGAGGGGTATTTATTGAAGCGTGGAAAGTGTTGTGTTGGTGTTGTGGTGGGATAATTTGTTTTTTTAGTGGAGTTGTATGATGATGAGTTGTGGGAGGGTTCTGTTTGTTTGAGGAGGTATGTGATTTTGAATGACATCTGGGACACTGAGTGAGAAGGATAAATTTTCCAAGTTTCGGACATGCTCAAGCTCCCCTTGGAGTTTCAGCAACTTTTTCTCGAGATGTGACGGAGCATCATTCTGAACCTGAGTACCTTAATTGTCAAGAGCTTCTGTTCATTCCACTGGCGTTGTGTTTTCCTGTCTGATGTTGCCCAAATCTTCCATTTTGCCTTTGCCTTTGCCTTTAAGTGGACTAGGAGGAGGAGGAGGTGGAGGGCCCCTGGATCTTATGTGATATGATGATGATACCATAATGCACGAACCAACCTTTGGGGAGGGGAATAATCATAAGAGAAACAAAATAAAAATAAAAAGTAGCCAAGTCAATGAAGATCATGAGAAAATATTGTAGTATTTAAACACATAGTGTGGGAATAAAAGTGTGTCCTAATTTGGGAGCCTCGTTGTGCCTGAGGTAGGCCTAGCGACAAGTTGATTTTGGAGAACTTAGATGCAAAATGCCTCATTTCATTAATGTAAAATAGACGAGTCCAAAATGACACTAAAATAATGAGCAGGAAATAAGTCACTAATGGCACTTGGCCTTATTACATTGGTAAAAGCAATGAAAAGGAAACCTAGACTACTTAGTCCCCGAAGGACCTTCCCCAGGCTTGGTCTTCTTGGTTCTGTCAATCAGGTTGTCCAGGTCGTGCATGCTCAACAGTAGGTATACCCTTGCTAGATTCCCTCCTTCGTTTCCTTCAACATTCTGGCAGTCGGCGACCCTTTTTCTTGTCTTTGCTTCTAGCTCCATCAGACCATGCTCCAAATATTCCAACCTTTCACTAGATTTGATGGCCTTTTCTTTACATTCATCGATCAGTTCCATATTAGTCTTGTGTTGCTCTAGATGCTCGACCTCGTACTCACGAAGCCTTTTGCGCAGATTATTGTATTTCACTTGAGCCTCAGCTGCTTCGTCTATGACCCTGTTTCTGCTGATGCCTGGCTCAACTATCCCTGCTATGCTTTCTTCCAACCATGATAGGTAGAAGCGTACATGCCTTGTGTGGTATCTATCGGGATCGAGTTGTCCTTTTCTACGATAACCTTGAGATGCCACAGATGATGAGCTTCACATTTGTACGGGATATCGTCATCCTGAAAATTTGCCCTGTAATGACTCATTTTGGAGACTCGCGGTATAACTTGCTTTCTACCCGCCTGTCTCATGACCCTGATAGGAACATAGGGATATATGCCCCTTAAACCAATCAACACCAGGTGCGGAGAATACCTCGATCAGATGATGAATTCACTGGTAGGGAACCATTCGAACATCCATTGAACCTGGTCCTCGGTCAAATTATCAAAGAACTGCGCCCATTCTGTAGCATTTTCCGGTTGAGCAACCCTATCATGGATGTAGGTCATTCTCTTAGGGTGGTGGAAGGCTATATGATCATTCCACGTAGGGCTGTTCAAAACCGAACCGTAACCGTTAATCGAACCAAACCGATGGCTTATTGGCTTATTGGTATCGGGTTATCGGGGTAATGGATGGTGTAAGGATTGAGATTTGATAATTAACGGCTTAACGGTTTGGAGGCGGATTACTCAATTTTCTTATTGGATAAACCGTTTAGCCATTAAAAAATTTCATATTTACATTTTTACCCGTAGCAGCTCAAATACACACACTGCATGCTCACAATAGGATAGTTTTCTTTTACATGAGAATGAGATCAATGAGGTAAAATTATGCTACTTTGATCAATTGATCAACTTAAATCACGAGGGTAACTTCAGATAGTTTCGTAGATCATGCAAGACAGATACTTCGGGTACAATTGAAGATTTAGGTCTTAAAAATAAAAGACAGATGACCGAATATCTGATAAAATGATATGAGAATAGTAAAAGGTGATGGAGTACTACATAACCAACTATATATTCCTCTATTTCTTTCTTACTTTGTTTCTTTAAAAGCTTTGAGCTTTCTGTGTTGTTATAGTGAGATTTATACTATGTAGTTTGCGGTTTGGTATTCACAAGATTATGATTGTTCAAAAAAGTTATTTGGTTTAGCCAATAAACCGCTCGATAACCGTCCGATAATTGTTAATCCGATACCAATCCGTTCATTATCTTATTGGATGGATAATGGATTACTATATTTATAATCCGATAACCGTTAAGCCGAACCGTTAGGCATAATTATCCGCCCGATCCGCCCGAAAAGCACCCCTAATTCTACGCCTTTCGTGGAAATTCCTGACGATATTGGCCTCTCTGGAGATGCTCCAATAACCAAACCTGCAATAGCAGGTTGTAACCCTCAAAGTGTTTGGCCCCCTTCTGGCAGTGGTCCAAGGCTCGGTATATGTCTGCTATGATCATAGGGACAATGGTATATGTTTGCCCTTTGATCCCTTCCATTAAGGTTTTGGCTACCATAGCCAGTCTAGTGTGAATCCGGTCTCCTTTGCTTGGAAACACCATCAGACCCAGGAAGCAAACGATGAACACGAAAAAACTGCGGTGAATGTGACCCAAGGAAGTAATAGAGAACTCGTCGTGGAAGATACGATAGGATTTGCTATGGCCATATCGTTCATAGAGATAATCAAAAGGTATGTAGGAATCTATCAGGCACTCTAAACCATCGTTCTTCTTTAAACCCATCATTTTCAGGAACCCCCTAGCGGCACGGTTCTCCGGTACAAACAAACCTGGAATGTCCCAAGGTAAACCCACAAAACCCCCTATCTCCTCCAAGAGGGGGGTCATTTCTATGTTGCCAAAACGGAATACATACCTTTCTCTTTCCCAAAACATAGTGGATGCTTCGATCAACATGTTGTTTGGTTGAATATTCAGTAAAGAGGGCAAGTTCCCTAAGACCCTCTTCACATGGTCTTTGTCACTAGGTGAGAGGTCTTCCCACCAATCCAGCAATAGTGGTGGTATTCTTTGGACCTGCCGAACTTGGGGACTTCATGCCTCATTTTCTGCGAAATATATAGGTTAGACCCTTACCCCCGTCAGACTCGACTATTTATACACTTATAATTAGCATGTAAGCATTTAGTTCAGCAAATAAATGCACAGAACGTGACTGCGTCCGTTGGGATTATGAAAAACCCAATGGACTTTGGATAAGGCTATCTTAAAGGGTTATTGTGCGGACGACACGCTAACTCGACTAGGTTTAACCATGATGCATGCACAATATAACAGAGTAAGGTTTCTATGGGGTTTTAGACTGGTACCCTCAAGTGGACAACTTGAGGGGGAAAGTCACGGAACTGTCGACTGCACCGCTGATGGACTAGTTTTACCACAAATAAGCCTTTCCGAATTTAGGGGTGGTATAAAACTATAGGATTTGAATAGGAACGAGTGGAATATGATGTTGAGAATGATTATGCAACAATAAATGAGCAATAAAAGTATGTTGTCATGTATTGGCACGTTATGAATCGGAGAAACAGGTTGTAAATGAAGAAGAAGATGAGGATCTTCTGACCCCTCATACCTTTGTTGTTCCCGAAGATTCGGATGACACCAAATCAACGGTCGAAGAACTGGAACAGGTCATACTAATCGAGTACCTGCCCGAGCGAAAGGTATACCTGGGAACGGTATTAACTCCCGAACTCAGGAAAAAACTTATTAAATTTCTTGTTGATAACGTAGACTATTTTGCATGGTCCCATTTAGACATGACAAGGATCCCACCGGATATAATAGCACATCAATTGAGCATGTACCCCAAGTTCAGACCGGTGAAGAAAAAGAGAAGGCCCCAGTCCGAGGTAAAACATTCCTTCATAAAGGACGAGGTAACTAAACTTCTAAAAATAGGATCCATTCGGAAGGTAAAATACCGCGAATGGTTAGCTAATGTAGTTGTAGTCCCTAAATAAGGGATCAAACTTAGAATGTGTATAGACTATAAGGACTTGAACAAAGCATGTCCGAAAGATTCTTTTCCATTGCCTAACATCGATTTCATGATCGATGCCACGTCCGGCCACGAGATCCTTACTTTTATCGATGCCTATTTCGGGTACAATCAAATCCAAATGGACCCAGAAGACCAAGAAAAGACTTCTTTTATCACTAAGTATGGAACCTATTGCTATAATGTAATGCCTTTCGGGCTAAAAAATGCAAGAGTTACATATCAACGCCTAGTTAACAAAATGTTCGAAGAACAAATAGTGGAATTTTATATTGACGACATGCTAGTTAAGTCCCTGCGCGTAGAGGGCCATTTAGCTCATTTGTAGGAAACATTCGAAAACTTAAGGAAGTACAACATGAAGCTCAACCCCAAGAAATGTGCTTTCGGGGTTGGTTCAGGCAAACTCCTTGGCTTCATGGTATCAAATCGGGGAATCGAAATCAACCCGATAAAATCAAGTCCATCGAGGACATCACCGTCGTAGATAGTGTAATAGCCGTACAAAGATTGGCCGGATGGATAGCTGTCGTGGGTCGATTCATCTCGATGTCATGGATCGGAGCCACAGGTTTTTCTCCCTACTCAAAAAGAAAAATGATTTTTCCTGGACCCTGGAATGCCAATAGGCATTGCAGGAATTGAAGCGATACTTATCGATCCCACCTCTGCTTCACACTCCGAAGGAAGGTGAGAAACTTTACTTATACTTGGTAGTGTCATAAATCGCGGTAGTTGGTGTCCTGGTTTGAGAAGAGAAAAGGTACGCATTCCTATTTATTATGTAATTCGAACCTTAGGAGATGCAGAAACTAGGTATCCACACTTAGAGAAATTGGCACTTGCACTGATAAGCGCTTCAAGAAAGTTAAAACCATATTTTCAATGTCACCCCATATGTGTATTAACCACTTATCCACTCCGTAATGTTTGCACAAGCCCGAACTGCCGGGCCGATTGGCCAAATGGTCCGCGAACTCAATGGGTATGATATCGAATATCAACCCCAAAGGTCATCACGTCTCAAATTTTAGCGGACTTCGTGGCTGATTTCACACCAACCCTCGTACCTGAAGTCGAAAAGGAACTTTTATTAAAATCAGGTACATCATTGGGGGTATGGACCCTCTTCACGGATGGTGCCTCGAATGTGAAAGGGTCCGGGCTAGTCATCATTTTGAAGCCGCCTACGGGTAGCACTATTAGACAATCAATTAAAACTTCTAGATTGACTAACAACGAGGTCGAGTATGAGTCCATGATTGCAGGTCTCGAGCTAGCCAAAATCTTGGGAGCCGAAGTCATCGAGGCTAAGTGCGACTCTTTACTAGTGGTGAACCAGCTGAACAAAACATTCGAAGTTCGAGAGGATAGAATGAAAAGGTATTTGGACAAATTGCATGTAACTTTGCGCCGTTTAAAGGAATGGACACTACAACATGTACCTCGAGAACAAAACAGCAAGGCCGATACACTAGCAAATTTGGGATCATCGGTCGAGGAAGATAAGATCAGCTCGGGGACTGTCGTTCAACTCTCAAGACTATGATCAAGGAAAGTCATGCCTAAATAAATTCTACAAGCTTAACTTGGGACCGGAGAAATAAATACATCAAGTACTTGAAAAATGGAAAGCTCCCATCGGACCCTAAATAATCAAGGGCCCTTCGAACAAAAGCTGCTTGTTTTTCATTAGACAAAGACGGAACATTATACATAAGGACATTCGATGGACCATTGGCGGTGTGTTTAGGACCGGGAGATACTGATTATGTTCTATGAGAAGTTCATGAAGGCACTTGTGGGACCCATTCACGGCGCCGAGTCACTAATTCACAAAGTCATCAGAGCAGGATACTATTGGGATAGCATGGAAAAAGACTCTAAGGAGTTTGTTCGAAGATGCGATAAATGTCAAAGGTTTGCACCGATGATCCATCAGCCTGGAGAAAAATTTCACTCGGTCCTATACCATAGCCATTAATGAAATGGGGGNATTAAGGTGTGTTAGGGCACCTATTAAGGGTCATTTATAAACACAGATTAGCTAACCAGTGATAGGGTAAGGGCTTGAAATTATTTCAAGGGTAAGGTGTTAGGCACCTCTTAAAGTCCACAACTGTGGTTCCCGGCCAAACAAGCTTTGTGAATTTTAAAAAAATAGGTAGCACATAAGCAAACAAAACATATAGGTAAGCAAACAAAGATTTTGGGAAGATTCGCAGTCTAAGCACACATATGTGATGAAGTTTAAAACAAGATTTAAAGTCAAAAAATACATATACAAGGTTTGAAAGAGTTATGATCTAAACACATATGTAAGGGATAGGGGGTCCTAGGTTGTTTATCCTATAGGATCACATCGGTACAATGCCCGATAATCACTCCTCAGAAGAGGGGCTACACGTTGCATTAGCGCACCGGTCATCATATCCATATCTACCCTTCCCCACCCCTTAGCGGTTATTAAAGCGAGTGTTGTTTAATGATCTTTATGCGTGCTTTTACCCGTCCTTTCTTATTGGCCCTAGAGGAATTTAGGAAATCTACTTATAGGCAGGTCTAGACAGACCCCTAAGGTTGAAAGGAGAAAATACTAGGCGACAAGCAAGAACAGATAGGATTTGAACAGATAAAGCAGGAAAAAGAAGTTAAGAGGCTCAGATTTACCTCCACAAATAATGCACATAAGCAGCACGTCTCAAACACAAGCAAGGGAAGTACTATTAAGCAGGATCCTAAAACATGATGTCTAAGTTAAAATCAAAACACAGAAGATATGCAGCTTCAATTTTATAAACACAAAAGCAGGACCTAATCAGTTTGCCTATTGAGTTTAAAAACATGTTAACCATTAAGCAGTAAACACAAAGCAACAGTCTTCCAGTTTTTAAGGAGATTAATTACCTAAGGCTTGCCTAGGCGTGGGATTGTGCATAATAATTATCAAAATTGTTAAAAAAAATAGTTCAGAAGTTGTTTTACCTAAAAGCATGTTGTTCTAGGTGTTGCAAAATACAGGGATTATCACCAGTCTATTTAAAACAGGATGATCAAATATGAGACCGTCTTATGTCCTTTTTCATGCATCAGTAGTTTAACTAAGTGTGACTGGGCGAGATCCTAAGTATCTACTATGCACATAGAGATGCAGAATGGTTGAAGAATTCCTAAAGCATGATTTCAAAATGCACAGGAAGTTACAGCATAATTTCAGGATGTGTAGGAACATCATTTTATGTTGATGTTATTATTTAGCCTAGAAGCAAGATTTCTAAGTGATAAATAGGGTCAAATGAGATGTTGAAGCAGTAAAACTAAAATATGATATCTAATGCATGACATGCGTAGAATGTACTGGTCCTAAACATGGATTCTAATGCACATATAGGAAATGTAAACCTAAGGCATGGTTTCTACCCATTGATATTGATAACATATATAGCTACCCTCCCCTTTTCACTATCTATCCCCAATATCTGTTTACAAATAATTACTATGGACCAGCTTAGTAAATTACATAAATAGATAAAGGAAAAGAAGAAGTTAAACTATAGGGAGCCTGAAAAACAGTCCCAGATTCCCAGAACCTCAAGTGTTCAAATGTTTCATAGCCTTTCTCATATCCGGGTGTGTCAGAGTTCCCTACAGACCTCAAGGGATCCCGGGCAGTGCTCACACCCAGATTTCATAACCATAATTGAGTAAGCGCAGTGTGGAAGGGCCAGCCCTAGTGCACCAGAGTTCAGAGGGATCTCATCGGAATCCCAAGGCAGTCATACATTGGAGGGGCAGAAACTAAGGACCTAAGAGTAGAGTGAGAGTGCTTGACATAGTTTTGAAAAGGTTTTAATAGGAAAGGCAGCGTTTGGAAAGACTTAGTTGAAACAGTTTTTATGAAATAGGAGAGTTGTTTAGTAAAAAAACAGTTTGTTGACAAGAGTAGGACAATTAACAAACAGTAGACTAATCACATCACAAACAGATTCAGCACATTCAAATCACAGTCCTTCATACAGGGGTGATGGGAATTGGGGACACATAAAACACATAAGTGTGTATAGTGAAGCATATAACAACATGGTGCACAGAAGCTTTTTCAAGAGTTTTATAGGATTAAGAAGTTAATCATACAACTAGTAGTAAAGACATAGGGTATGGATCACAGAACAACCATGTGGAAACAAATTACACTGGACAAGTTAGAACACATAGCCAAAGTTACTGTAACATTATACAACTTAGCAAAGTAGATAAAGCAAGAACATGAGTGAACACATTACGAAAGCATCACAAGTGTCCATAGTTTAAACATGCTGACAGATTGAAACATGCTAGATAAAGTAGTAGGTAGGGTTAGACATACTAATCACAGGTTTAACAGAACTAAATTCAGACATGCTAGGTGAAACAGTAATTAAGCAATGTGATTTAGACATGCTAGTTACATATTGAACAACAAGATAGTAAGCAATAAAAAGACTAAAGCAGCAATAGAACACATAGAGTTTGGACTTTGAAATTGAATCAGGACATACCAGTTAAGGAGAGAAAGCACAGAGTATAGAGCAGAAGTTGTATAATAACTAGCCTTGGCTTACAGCCGGCTAGAGTAGTGAAAGTTTCAAGTAACAGATAAGAACAAAGAGAGACTTTTAAGTGTAAGAGAGCTTTTTGAACTAATGTGTTCGTGTGTTGAGAGGTGAAACAGGGGAGTTTATATAGTAGTTTAAGAGTATGACAAACAAGGTAAAAAGAAATCAGAAGCCAACAATTAAGGAAGTCACGAAATTCAATCACATAAGGAGTTCGTAATAGATTCCTCTAATTAAGGGAAATTGACCAAACGGTAATAATCAGGGATTCAATTAAGGCAAGAAGTTCAAATCAAACCAAATAAGGGAGTCAGAATAGACTCCTTTAATTAAGGGCAATTGATCATACAGTAATAACATGGGTCTAATTAAGGAAAGAATCCCAATCATACCCTGTAAAGGAATCATTAAGAATCCACAGTTATACAGGCAATTAAATAAGGCAGGGATGAATCAGTAAGGTCTTAAACAAGGAAACAAACGAGAATTATGCACATGAACTTTAACAGAGTGAATTCGTCAATCAAAATTTCACAGTAATATTGATTTCTAGGAAGAAAGATATCAACTTCTTCAAATAGAGAATGAGCTAAGTAAAATTTCAGAAACACAGAGAAATTAATCCGGAAAATTGACTCAGAAACCCTAATAGAGATTAATTAGGGTAAAAATCACAAAGCAATGAATTTGACTAAGAAAAATCGTGTAGGTCAAAGATACAGAGTGAATCAATACAACTAGTAACATCGAAAAACTCAGAATCGAAGCAAAAAGTGAAACAATGCCACAAGTAACACGGAAAACCCAGAATCGAAGCAAAACATAAGAAAAAAAAAGAGTTTCAGCATAAATCGACTAGGGTTTAGGAAAACTCAACATAAATCGGTCAAAAGCACACATGAACAGAAGATTAAACATTCAAAATCAAAAAAACTTTTGGAAAAAATGATTTTCAGTAAACCCTAGTTTTAGGAAAACGGAAAAATCACTTGAAAAACCAGGAAACTTTAAAAGAAACATATGAGATAGGTTCGATGCATCTCAGATCTGTACAGATCTGAGAAGATCGGATATAGAAATTAGGGTTGTGAGAAAATAGCATAGAGACGAAGACGAAGCTTAGAAATCCATAGGTTTAGGCAAAAGTAAGAAGATCTTACTAGAGATCGAACCAGAATGGCCTGAAACAGGCAAGCAAAAACCAAAGTCGTAAGTGGACTGGCCCTGGTCCCTTGAGGACTTTAGAGACAAGAACTACCAGCATAAGAGAACCATGGGAGGCCTAAGGGTGGTGAGGAATCACCATGGTTGACGACAGATGAGAGGCGGCGAGATGAGAGTTAGGGTTAGGATTAGAGAGGATTTGGAGGGGAGAGTGAAGTGTGACGGCGGAGAGGGTGAGTGAAATGAGAGGGTTTNGGGTTCGTTTAGGTTAATTAAGGAAAGGATTAACCTGGACCGTTGATAAAAAATGATCAACAACCAGGATTTGGTCGGAATTGGGTCGGGTTAGGTAGGGGTTTGGGCCTGGTTGTATTGGGCTAGTTAATAAAGTGTTGTGAGCTGGTTAATAAAGGCTGCAATTGAAATAGTAATACGCTATTTGTTAAATACCCAAAATGAATTAATTAAAATAATTACTAATTATAAAAAATAAATTTCATGCATAGAAATGTTTTTTTTAAAAATGGTTATTTAGTATTTGAAATACAAAAGACTAATTTCTGGTAAAAAATAATACAAAATTATATGCATGGGCTATAATTGCAAAGTTGTTGCAATTGTAGCCAAAAGGTGCCAAATTGGCTATTTACAGAATGATTTAGACTTAATAAGACCATAATAGTAATATTAAATCAAGAAAAATGTTTTGAAATCATTTGTGATGCAATTTTGTAATTATTTATTGGAATAAAAATATTGCGTAAATTAATAAAATATGTAGAAAATTGTGAAAAAATACCAATTGATGCTAATGCATGATTTTGAAGACATATATGCATTTTTTTTGAAATATTTTTTAGGAAAATTGGGTATCAACATCGGCCCCAGGTAAAGCTAAGTTCATTTTGTTTATGACTGACTATTTCTCTAAATGGGTTGAAGCACAGGCTTTCGAGAAAGTCAGGAGAAAGAAGTGATAGATTTCATCTGGGATCACGTCGCATGTCGATTTGGGATACCCGCATAAATAGTATGTGACAACAGTAAACAGTGTATCGACAGCAAAGTAACAAAATTCCTCGAGGATCATAAAATAAAGAGGATACTATCAACACCGTATCACCCTAGTGGGAACGGATAGGCCGAATCAACGAACAAGACTATCATCCAAAACCTAAAGAAAAGACTGAACGAAGCTAAAGGGAAATGGAGGGAAATTCTACATGAGGTCCTTTGGGCATATCATACAACGTCGAAGTCCACCACAGGAGAAACTCCATTTTCCTTAGTATATAGCTCTGAAGCCTTGATTCCAGTCGAGGTTGGAGAGCCCAGTGCCAAGTTTCGACATGAAATAGAGGAATCGAACCACGAGTCTATGAACACTAGCCTCGAATTATTAAATGAAAAACGAGAAGCTGCACTCATTCGAATGGTTGCACAAAAGCAACGAATCAAAAGGTAATACAATAGGAGAACCAACCTTCACCACTTCAGAGTTGGGGACTTAGTCCTAAGAAAATTCATCATCAATACTCGAGATCCTAATGAAGGGAAGCTCGACCCTAATTTGGAAGGACCCTATCAAATCCTCGATATAGTCGGGAAAGGATCTTATAAACTCGGAACGATGGACGGCAAACCAATGCCAAACAACTGGAACATATCACTTCTCAAGCAATATTATTGTTAAGGTATGACTTTCTTTTTTCTTCCATTTATATTCGGCACTAACTCATTGCAGGAGTTCGACAAAAGGCATCGATACCCCAGGGTTTAAAGTACGCGTTGCACTCTTTTTCCCTTAGATCGATTTTTATCCCCAAATGGGTTTTTCCGACAAGGTTTTTACCGAGGCAACAATTATGTGCTACCTGAGGAAAATTCAACAGTATCCAAGGCTTCTTTACAATCAATCTCGAATACTGGGGGCATCACCCTCGGATATCATGTACTTCGTATCAAAAGGCCTCGATAGGGAAAACTTTTGTAATGGGCCAAACGGTCGAATGAACTGTTTCCATATAGATTAGTCGAGTCCCGATGGAAAAACATGTACGCGTGTGTAAATTATTCAAAAAAGCGTTCTTTCTTTATCAAACGTCTCGTGTCTCGGAGCAAATTCTTTACTATGCAAATCTCATACTTATGATGTTGTGAAAAATGGCTCAAGAGCCAATTGCAAACAAACTTTGAACACTCGGGGATTGCATACTCGAGTTATCTAAATTCAAAGTCACAAGACCTCAAAGAGGAACCCCTCGATATATAGTTCAAGGCCACCATTCTCGGGGACTCAAAATGTTATCGGGAAATAAGTCCAAGAGGCATACCCCGAAGGCTACGACCAAATTAAAGGCTACAGCCGAAATAACGCGGCTTAGAGTCATCCGAATTCTGCAATAAACAATAGGCTTTCGAATTCTTTGCAAAACCGGTTAAAAAGCTACCCTCGGCAAACAATTAAGCGCTTCGATAAAATCAGCCCTCGAAAAACCAAAAGGCTTCGATAACATCATCCTTTGGAAACCTTAAGAGGTAATAAACTATCCAAACACAAACATTCTAAGGCACAAAAAGTAAAATGGTTTCAATCGACATTGGACCCTCAAAAAACCCAATGGGTAAAAAACAAATGCTAAGGCATAAAGAAATTTTTATTAAGTCTTTTAAGCCGAAAAAGGGAAATAATAGCCATTTTTAGAGGCCAAACCGGCCCAGTCTAAAGAGCCTAAGGGTCAGCACATTTAGAGTTCGAGACCTTGTTCTCACCCAATTCGGACCTAAGGGTTCCACTATTCCGAGCTCGAATAAAGTCGACTAGAATATAGCTCGAAAATTCATCATAAAACCTTAAGGGGTATATTACTGTAAGTTCGAAACTTACCCATTATTTGATTAAAAATCTAAGGGTTTGTTTATTCTAAGTTCAAAATTCCCTCGAACTTAGTTATAATAATAATGCATTTATGGCTTCGATCAAGCCACCCGAGATAAAATCTCAAACATATTACCGAGCTCGGGGACTTACCCTCTCTTAACTAAAAAACCTAAGGGTTTGTTCTACTCCGAGTTCGAACCAAGGATCACTGTATTAATAAAGTGACAACAATGGTAATTTTCACAAGGAAAAGGCATAAAACATACTTGAACATGAAAACTATGAAGGCATTTGAAAAGAAGTTTTCTTTTATACATCGAAGGATATATACAAGAGACAGGTCAAGGTCTTACAAACAGAAAAGTAGAAAAAAGAAGCTAAGTCCTAACTATTTTCGAGGCCGACCTCTCCTTCGGGGGCTGTTTCCCCGGGAACGGTTTCTTCTTGAGCAGCTTTTCAGAGAGAAACTTCTTCAGGACCCTCGTCGGATCCGTCTCGACTGCCTTCTTCATCATCATCTTAGTCATCAGATCAGGCAAGCTATCTAGCTTCGGCTTCGAGCACCTTGGCCTGGGCAATCTCCTCGGAGAGGTCAAAACCTCGAGCGTGGATTTCCTCGAGAGTTTCCCTCCGGAATTGACACTTTTCCAGGTTATTGCTCCATTGCTCTCGACCGGAAGCCTCCCTTAGCTGCGTTTGAGCAGCCTCAGCATCGGCCCGATACATGGCGATGGACTTGTCCATCATGACCTTAGTCTTTTTTATCTCCGTCTTGGCCTCAGCAAGCCCGACTTCAAGTTCCCCGGACCCCTTGGCTTGGGCCGAGATTTTCTCTTTAATGCCTCGGAGTTGGGCCTCGGCTGATGATAGTTTGTCCAAGGTAGTCTCCTTTCCGCAGCCAGGAGGTCCATACTCTCTTTCCACCTATCACAACCGGCCTTGACCTGATCGACCTCTCCCCGGAGTAGCCCGATCCTTTCTACCTTCTCTTGTAGCTGAGATAGCGAAGTATTAGCCTCCACAGTTGAGTTAATTCCATACTTTATCAAAAGGATGGTTACCTGCTTGTCTAGTTCGGCCTCCTCTTCACGAGCCTTGTCCAGATCCGCTTGAAGGTCCTTTATGACCTCGTCCTCTTGGACACAAAGTAGCTTCAGAGCGTTCCTCTCCTCCGAGACCTTCTAGAGTTTGGTCTCACACTGGCTAAGGTCAGCTCGAAACTTGGCAGAGGCCTATACAAGGAAGAAAACACAAGTTAGATTTATAGAGGAAAAAGTGAAGAAAAATGACCAGCAGCAATTGATACTTACCCGTGAAAAGAGACATTGGGCTTCCTCCATAAAGATCGAAGCGTCTCTGATGTCGAAGGCATCATCGACCCTAGTAAAGCAATCCCAAAAGAGATCACCTACACTAGAGCCTCCACCGATATCGGGAGTCTTCAACTCCTGGGCCTCCCTTATTGAATCCTTAGAAAAGGCTGGCAGCGAAGGCAATTGACATGTTGTCATGGCCCCGAGCAAGTCGCTCGGGGCGCTCTGATCGACTCTCTGAGTCTCAGAACCGACCCTGTCCGGTGTAGATGTAGTTGGTCGAGAAATGATCTCGACCTTTGGAGACTCGGGATTCACACCCAAATTTTTCTTTAAAGCCTCCTCGACACGAGGTTTTGTTGCAGCAACAACCATCGGCTCGAAAGGTGCGGCGACTTCGACGGCTTTCCTGGGTCGAACCGTCAGTGCCAATGCTTCTTCCTCATCTTTATCTCTCAGTTTTTGGACCGAGTCCGTCAAGAGAGCGACTGTTTTCCTCTTCACCCTTAGAGGCTTGGGGTCCTCGGAATACGAGACACTTTTCCTCTTTTTGTCCTTTTCCGATTTTTGAACCGAGGACTTGATTTCTCCTTCGCCACTCGATGACCTCAGTATGACATCCTTGGTTAGGCCTGCATAGAAGAAAGTTAGTAGTAAATAAAGTACTAAAGATGTTTTTTGAACACGAGAAAAGGGATCCTTACCGTGGTTCTTGGCCTCCCATCGGCCCCTTGCCAAGTCACGCCATGAACGTACGACGTGGGAGGAAGTCGAGGCCAACTTCCGAACCCAGTATTTGAGATCGGGGAACGCTTGGGGAATCTAAGGAACAGCTGCAAAATAAATGAGAATATTAGACATAATCGAATCAGATATTGAGAAAAACGTTTGATATGTTACTTACGGTTGGGTTCCACTCCTTAGGGAAGAACATCTTCTCCTCCGGTATCGTGTTGCGGGTCCTCACCCGTATGAATCGGCTTATCCAACCTCGATCCTTATCCTCGTCGATGCTCGAGAACAAGGCCTTCGTTGCCCGGCGTTGAGGCCTGATCAGTTCTCGATAGATTCGAGGCTGGTACAACCGTATGAGGTGGTTTAAAGTAAAATACATAGAGAGGGGTGGATTTGGCTGAGGGTGACCTGATATCTTTTGCAGAAATCGAGGATCATCGGGTCGATGGGACCCAATGTGAAGGGGTAAGTGTAAACACTTATGAACCCCTCCACATATGTAGTGATGCTCTCCTCGAGAGCGGAGATTTTTGCCACAACCTCGGGACCCCAGTTGCATTCCCTCCTCATGGCCTTGATATGACTCTCTGTTATCGGACACATATACATCGACACATGCTCGCATCAGCCCGGTGCCGATGAAGGGTTATCGACCTTGAAGTCAGTTTTTAGAGTACACGGGCCGGGAATATACTCATGGGGCGTCGGCTCCGCCGGGAAGAGGGGAGGAAGCTTTTTCCTTTTGCGGTATAGTCTTTGAGATTTTAGCCATTGATATAAGTGAAGAAGTTCGAAGGAAGATGTAAACTGGTGGTTCCGGTGATAATAACGGCGACTTAACAGGCGGCGATAGAGAGGAGATGATAAGGGTTAGAAGATTTGGAGACTTAACCAAAGCAAAAGTAAAGTTTGATTCAATAAAGGAGACTGTATTAATAAGATCACGACGACGGTTCGGTAGAGCTAGTGGCCGACCACCAACTGGCATGCATTGATGATTTGGGGAACCGAACCGACGAAACATTTTGGTCACATCCGTGGCTTACGTCATGGGGACGGCGTCATGATCGAGGTATCAGGGAGTTGAGGCTCAAATCTTTTCTTATCGTTTTACTCTAAGAAACGCGGGAACTATCTATATACGGTCGAAATCGGGTATGTCCGATCTCGTAAACTCGAGGAGCCGCCTCGAAGATAAGCTCATAATGGATCTGGCTCGAGCTCGATTGCAGGGTATGAGGCATGAAGATCGAAGCACTCACTTAGGATCGAGACCGAGCATAGTCGACGTCGAATAACGGAATGACGAGATATTAGCAATCGACCAAAGATCTCGGCGGGAATCTCGGAAGAAATTGAACCAGGTGATTATTGACATCAATCATGGGATTTATTTTCATTATTAGAGTTGTACCTTATTCAGGATTCCTCTACTATGTAAAGATGGACACCATTCATTTGTAAAATCATCATACATTCACTGATAAAATAATATACATGATGCTCTCTATTTACTTACTTTCTACTGTTGTTCTTTACTGTTCTTACTACTTGATCTTGAGACTGTCCCGAATCGAGGCTGATGCATTGTTACAACACTGGTTTGATTTATTTTGTCGTTCAACTTACTTATTTAATTCATCATTTATCAATTGGTATTGAATTAGATCACATATCCTTAAAATCACAATACAAGTTGAATTATTGTTCGAATTTTAGGGTAAACAGTTTAATTGTTATCCAAATTTTAGGGTAAACAGGGGGAAAACGTAACCCTGCCAACGAAAATATAAAACCTCAATACTTAGAATAGATAGTGTATAAAGAGATTACCTTTTAAATTTCGTACTAAGAATTTTATAAGTATACTAGCTTGAATGTTTAGAGGTTCCGAATTCAAGCCGGAAAATGCAGAATTTTATAATAGGGAGTATTTTACTTCATGCATGAATCCAAATTAGTCGAGCGTGTAGTTTCAAAAACTGAATAGCATAATAAAAATTATTTTATTGATATAATAATAATAGCAAAAAAGCAAATCAACGTATTAGTTCTGATTTGATAAATCTCATACTCTCTTAACGTAGACAAAGATAAAGTCCTTATTTCAACAAACAAAAGTTTAAAATATTTTGTAAACCAATGAATAATGTCCTTATTTGAAGGTGTAGGGACAAAAATATTTTCTGTCCATTTTTCTCTTTCAATACAAACATGTAAGTCTTTACATAACACGTGATGTGTTCTGTAGGCACATTCATAACATTAGATTTAAAAAGAGATAAGTTACCGTGATTTTAAAATATATAAAAGCTCAAAAGAGTCATAATCTGAAGGGTGAAATGGGCATTAGAATCATTCAATTGAAATATGAAGGGAAGATGTCTGTGAAGTTGGAGGAAAATAATGATTTTCACCTGACAATAATTGTTTAACATTTTTGACAATTTTATTATTTAATTAAAATAAATGGGGGATGAAAGGTAGGTAATTGTTGAAAAGATATTGATATGATTTTGAGTAAAACACATAACACCACTATAATATAACTCATTATGGCTACACCATATATATTTCAAAATCAAACACAAACATATTTACATAGTAAGAATCTTACCCACACTATATATGGAGTAAAGTATTTTAAAATGTCAGGAGAGGTAAAATTTATAAGGTTCTAACTTTAATCCGCTATGTCCGTCACATAACTTAATAAATAGGATGATATTCCTCCACTAGAGTTTTGCATAAAATTGACGACCCATAAAAAATCATATTCTAAAATTGATCGATAATGATAATGAGAGGTGGTTTGGTGATAGAAGCTGGTGTTTTTGGGTGGTAAAAGAAGAAGAGTAAATTAATGCTGTATAACCTTTTTGGCCAACTCTCTTTTGTCTAAAAATACTTTTTTCCCAAAAGTTAAGGTTTTTTTCTTCCCAAGAGCATTTTTAAAAAAAAATATTTTTGAAAAAACTACGCTTGAAAGTATTTTTTAAAAGTTTGGTTAGACGCTAATTGATGCTCCTAAATATTTTCAAATTGGTTAGCCTATTAAATTGTTTCTCACCAAAAATATTTTTTCTTGAAAAACTTTTCTGCTGTTATAAATAGAATTCTATTTAAGATGAATGTCTATATTTTAGATAGATCTTAGGGATTTTACTTGGTGGCTAAGTCATTCTTTTCCTATAAATAGAGGGGTCCTATTCCATTGTAATTCATCTCAAATCAATAAGAATTCTCTCTTCCTACTTTTCTTTGTAATATTCATCTTCTTCTTTTATTGTTTTATAACACGTTATCAGCATGAGACTCTAACCAATTGAGTAGAAGCTTTGGGATTGAGCATAGTGATTGTCAATTGTTCCATGAACTTCCTTCATGATTAAATTCTGAATTTAAGGTAAGTATTTTACCGTATTTTTCTCTTTTATTCTATAATTTGATTTTAAATACAAGCAAAGACGATAAATTTTGATTCTAATTCTAATGGAGTTTGAAAGAAATTATAATCACCCAAAGTGGTAAATTTTCTATACCTTGTCATGATCAAATTCATGTATGATTGTGGACAAAGAAGTGGAAACTCGTCCCATTGAATTTTCTTCATTCTCATTCCCCTTAAGAGAATTTGCAAGGTGCAAAATATTCATTGAAGTTAATATGGATGATTTATTCATCAAATCTATGATGACGTCAACTTTCAAGAAGCTAGTGCACAAGATTGGGATGCGAAGGCTCAAAGATGTGAATTGATGCTCTCATCAGAGGGAGTTAATACGCGTTGCACTCTTTTTCCCTTACAAGGTTTTGTCCAACTGGATTTTCCTTGCAAGGTTTTTAACGAGGCAACCAAAAGCGTATTGTTAGATATGTGTACTCTTTTTCCTTTACTAAATTTTTTTTTCCCACATGGTTTTATTTTAGTTAATGCTTTAACGAGGCACATTATCTATTGATTAGATATTCAAGGGGGATTATTATAAATAGAATTCTATTTAAGGTGAATGGCTATATTTTAGAGAGATCTTAGTGATTTTACTTGGTGACTAAGTCACTCTTTCCCTATAAATAGAAGAGTGTTATTCAATTTAATTCATCACAAATCAATAAAAATTCTATCTTCCTACTTTTCTCTGTAATATTCTTCTTCTTCTTTTATTGTTTTATAACATCTACAAAGTATTTGTGAGAAAAACACTTTTCAAAAATAAGTTTGATTTTAAAAGTTTCACCAAACATGCTATAAAACAGACTGAGTTTTTTGGTTTAAAGGTATTAAACGTTTGGTTCCGTTTTGGAAAAATTTGTGACAAGTTCTAAAAAGGAAAATTTCTCTTTCCTGGTGTAAAAAAGGAAAATTCACTCCCTTTTGCAATAGGAATCGCAATTAAACAAAGAAAGTATTCAGTATTACGATGTTGTGAAGTTCTGAGTAAAAGATGATGAGAATGCCTTCAGTCTCGTCAATATTCCAGGCCTATGCCTCATTGTCTGCTGCAATTACTCTTTTTAAGACAATTCTGAATCAAGTTATTCCTCTTCAAATCCAGAACTACATTATCTCCAAAATCCTTACTTATTTTCGTCCTCATTCATCAGATATAACTCTTGCTGTTGAAGAAAAAGAAGGCGTTGTTACTAACGAAGTCTATGCCGCTGCTGAAATCTACCTGTCAGCCAAAACCAGCCCTCAATGTTAGCAAAAGGCCCAAAGACCCGAAGGTGAACGTTAAATTCGCCAATTGTGGGAAAATTTCTGATTCCTTTGAAGGAATTGAATTGGTTTTGGGGGTTTGTTGACGATGCTGAGAAAAAGACCATGACAAAAGATGATTATGATACTGGTATGTTTGTTAACGAGAAACGTTACTTTGAGCTAAGCTTTAACAAGCAGTACAAGGACAAAATCATGATGGGCTATGGTCGAGTATTGGAGATGAGAGGGTTATTATATTTACGACGAATCACAAGGAGAAATTTGATTCAGCTCTATTGCGACCTGGACGAATGGACATGCATATTCACATGTCTTACATGACAGTTGAAAGTTTTAAGGTGTTGGCAGCTAACTAATTATTTCAAAATTTATGATTTGAATAATTATGGGTGTTTTCAAGAAATTCAAGAGTTGATTGAAAGTGTTCAAGTTACCCCTGCTGAGGTTGCTGAGGAACTTCTGAAGAGTGAAGATGTTGATGCTTGTCTTGCAGGTCTTGTCAATTAGCTCAAGAGTAAAAGGATCAGTAATATTGAAGAAGAGATCACTGATGATGCTACAAAAAAGGAGTACTTCTTTGAGTATAACATAATTCAATTGACCAAACGTTATTGTGCCTCTTTTAGTACGCATATATTTTTTTGGTTGCTTGTTGTTCAACGTTTGTTTTGTTAATTAACTTGCGCATAACAATTGGTTATTTCAATTCTAATATTATATTAGTCATAGAAGATTTTGTCTTTTAAAATAAAAAAAGATTTACGATAAAAATCGCATTTTAAATACTCCATTCCTTCCAATTTATGTGGAACAGAGTGTTTATCGAAAGTCAGTTTGACTAATTTTTGAAGGTAAATTGAATTAGATCAACTAAGTATTTTAAAGTCAAAATTAGAAATTCAAAAATTATATAAAAAGTATTATAATTTGCAATTCTTTTCATGTCAATATGCTGAAAAATTACCTTTTAAATTACGCAACACATCAAACATTTACATTGTATTTATCATTTGTAGCTCGCTTTCAACAATTTTAGTATTCGTAGCTATATTTGAATTTTATAACAAATCCATGAATTATACTTGTTTTGAATTGAAACAAGAGAGCAACAAGCTCTTGTAGCTCAGTTGGTTAGAGCGCTTGCTTAGCTAGCAAAGGTCTTGAGTTTGAATCTAAACAAGAATATTTATTTTTTTGTATTTCTGTATTTCGCTAGTTGTATTCATTGTGTGAACAAATACAGTCGATACATGTTGTATCCTTTATATATGAATTTGTATTCGTAACAAATAATCGATACATGTTTTATCTTTTGTATACGAATTTGTATTCGTAACTATTGAACATTAGCTAAGAATGGTAATTAGGCGAATTATAATTATTAGGGTCTAAACTATAGTTATTAAACATAGGGGCATTTGCATCTATACCCGTTTTTTGTGTCACGTTTTAACTTGTGCCCCCTTTGTAAAAAGAATTACAAGTGTACCCGCTTTTTCGCATAACTTCAGCATACGGGGCTGAAGTAGCAAAGGCAATCACGCAAAACTTCAGCATTCTAGTAGACGGGCCTGAAGTAGCAAGTGTGTTGAACCAAGTATGCTGAAGTTCTTGTTTGTAATTGATGAACTTAAGCATAGTAGTTGAAGTTTTGTTCTCTATTTGCTGAAGTTTTTGTTTAACTTGTGCACATCTTAACGCAAAGCTTTTGTTTGTAATTGCTGAAGTTTTTATTTTTGTAACTGGCGAACTTCAGCTCTAGAGCTGAAGTTTTTGTTTTGTAACTGGCGAACTTCAGCTCTGATAAACATATTTATGGCAATCATCTCATAAACTGAAGTTCCATAGCAGCACCAACAACGGCAGAAGAAAGAAGAAGAAGAAGAAGAAAACGAAGGAGGAGAAGGAGGAGGAGGAGAAAGGGGGCTGAAGTTATTTAAAAAGTGGGTACAAGTTAAATTTTTAAAAAAATAAGTATAGGTTAAATGGCGGCGACCAAATAGGACGCCCCGTGCAATTTTTACTTAAACATATCAGTCTTGCTTTAAAATATAATTTAATCATGGTCCGATTTAACTTTGAAGATCTACCCAATGCACCATCGAAAAATGTAAAAGGTCCTTTGAATTAGGGTGGAACAAGTGAAATTTTGATGGTATATGAACGAATTAATCCTCGTTTTATAATCGACTGAAAAAAAATAGAAATAGTAAAAAATAATTTTCAAAACCCATAATAGTTCTCTCTTTGGGTTGGGGGGGGGGGGNATATAAACCCTTAATACTTAGAATAGATAGAGTATAAAGAAATTGCCTTTTAAATTTCTTACTAAGAAAGTAAATGTACTAGCTTGGAGGTTTAGAGGTTTGAGTTCAAGTTTGGAAACGAAGAATTTTATAATAAGGAGTATTTTACTTCATGCATGAATCCGAATTAGTCGAGTTAATAGTTTCAAAAACTTAATAGCTTATTAAAAGATATTTTATTGGTTCAATTTATCTATTTATACTATATTAAAAGTACGAAGTCCATTAGCGAAATGTCATTCGTCTTTTTTATTCTTTGAAAAAGTTTTTAGGGAATCTTACAGAAATGTCTCAAATAAGTCTCAACTTACCAACCTGTAGCCATCAACCATATACTTACCAAAACTAGTCAAACACATATAGAAATTAAAATTCCAAATAAATATGGTTCTTTTTCTCCAAGAATCACATGTAAAGATCTCCTTTCATATGTTTAAGCGTGATTAGAAATATTAGATGCAAGACAAAAAGAAAATTTTATGGATGAGGTAGCAAATAAAGTGATGAAATACAAAAATAATATATACAAGATTCCAAAAATCTAAGCAAAAACGGATGTTTTTCAATGGGTTGGTTGAAATTCATTGAAAACATATAGATGAGTCAATATACAAAATTTGAGGAAGGTTATAGGTGATTTGGACTGATTTGATATCAAAATTTTGAGTTAAAATCTGCGACACATGTATCACGCATGTATCTCACACACTGGTATAAATGTGATACACATTTGATACAAATATGATATATATGTGATACAGAAATGATACACAGTGTGATACACACATTAATTTTTTCATGTTCATCTTCTACTTCGAATTTTCAATTTAAACCACCTCAAAACTCCACCAATTCATCTCAAAACTGAGATTCAAGCTCCTTAAGATGTACCCAATCTATTCTAATAACACCCACTCAAAAGAAAGCAAAAATTTGATCTTTTTTTGCTACAAATAACTAATTGGCTAATATTAGTAATATTTGACTAATATTAGTAATATCTTATGTATTGGCCAATTTTGTAATAAGCTACTTATAAAGGGACATAGCTGGTAATTACCCAAGTTTTTGTACTGGACAAAATAGTCATAATTATTATCTCCCTAATATTTAGGAATAGTTTAATATTTAGGACTTCAAAATCAGTTAGATTTTGTGTCCCAAAACCTTCCTTATTTAACATGTGTGTAATATAAAAGATCTTCAAAAGGAAAAATAATAACAAGTTATTAAAAAGAAAAGAAAGAGTAAGATAAGTATTCGACTGTTTTTTGTTTCGCATTTTGGCTTTTATTTGTTTAATTTCGAAACCAAAAACAAAATACAAAAGAAATGTTCTAGATTCACTTAAAAAGAAATAATTATATTGCTATCATCCTTTCTTTTTCTCTAAACTAAAATTTTACAACTAAATTTTTATCACAATTACAAAGATTAATAGTATAAACCTAACAATTATTAGGAACGATACGCTTATATTTTATCAAAATGTTTGCACATGAAATCACATAAAATTTCAAAATTATTAGCAAATATTTCTTATTTGAAATATGTTAGAAGTTCTCTAATATTATTAAATTTTAAAATCAATTAAAAATTAACTTACATAAATCTTTTTCTTGTTTGAACTACATGTAGAAAAATTATAATGCACGTTACTTTTCTTAATATTTGTTCCTTAGTTAACTACTTTTATTTATTTAAAACATCCATATTAATAAATTATTTTAGAGGGTACTTTTACGTGGTATATCAATTTTTAATGTCTCGACATAAATAAAAAGTCCGTATTGTATATCATTAATTGACTTTGCCTGTGTTAATATAATATATAAATTTTATGAAATTTTAAATTTCCTTTACAATTATTATCAATAGGTTCTTTCTTTCTTAAATGCAAATGGACATTTTTTAAATTTGATAATGTTATTTATTTCTATTAGTTCTTTTATGTTTTTATAGATAAGAATCAACTTAATTCTTTTGTTCATTTTAAGCCACGTTATATTGATTGAGGATTATGTTTTTACTAGGTTTTAATACTTCTACTAAATACTTTTAGTTACAAAAATTTTATTATCCTAGTACCTATAATTTATAATGTAAAATTTAACAAACTGACGTATTAACACATTAAACACATCCTACAAGCTTCAATAAAATTGATCTCACAACCTTGGATAAGCCTTGAATGCCTTTTGAGGTCACAAATATTGTATTCTCCTTTGAACGCTTTAACACATCGGAATCAGATGGTATATATCCCTTTTTTTATAAAAATGTATTAGAAAATCGTTGGGCCATCAGTCATAAATTATTGTCTTCAGTATTCCGCAACAATACACTCCCAAGTGGGAGGAGCCAGGGCTCTGACCGCGTGCATGTTGAAGAATGAGCCGGCGACTCATAAGCAGTGGCTTGGTTAAGGGAACCCACCGAAGCCGTAGCGAAAGCGAGTCTTCATAGGGCGTATTACCAATACCTATATTTGCTTTATTCCAAAAATCCATAATGCTAACAATTTTAAAAAAAATCGGCCAATTGGCCTCTGCAATACGATGTACAAAATCATTACTAAGATTATTGCTTACAGATTAAAACCCTTTCTCAATGACCTAGTTAGCCAAGCAAGTTTCATTAGGGGTGAAAGAACTAGTGATAACGCTACCATAATCCAGAAAATTATCAACCAATTCAAAAAGATAAAAGGAAAAAAGGCCAGTATGATCCTAAAGCTAAATTTAGAAAAGGCTTTTGACCGACTAGAGTAGTTATTTATCTATCGTATGCTCAAATTCTTAAATTTCCTACCGTCAATCTCTAAATTAATCATTGACATGACCCGAATTTTCCACCATCGGGATCGTGATGGCGCCTAACACTACACTTGCTAGGCAAGCCAACATTAGAGATTTACAGCATAAATATATCTAAAACTTCATGAAATCCACTAGCGTTCAACACATAATACCAGAATAAGGAATAAAAATTTGAAAATAATACTGCGCAATAATATCGACATGTCTAACTACCCATGATCTGGAGTCACAACTCACGGACTACTAAAAATTTACTACAAGTACTTGGCTGAAAAGAAAATGTATAATTGCTTGTGAACTAAATAAAACTGTAAATGGATATAAGGAAGAGACTTCAGGAATCTATGGACGTCGCCAGATCTAACTCAGGTCTCCTGGGTGAAAGTCAGCTACAACTGGAACTCAGCTCGGACCAATACCTGGATCTGCACAGAAAGTGCAGAGTGCATCATCGGTACAACCGACCCCATATACTGGTAAGTGTCGAGCCTAACCTCCGCGAAGTAATGACGAAGGCACCACATAAAAACCTGAACAATATAAGCATGCTAATGGCAACAAGGATAAACAAGAAAATAAAGCAGGCATAATGGGAAGGGGACGTGAATTGGGGGATCACAATATAAGAAATGATAAATAATAAAAGGCACAATTTAAACAGAAGTCTTCAATTAAATTAGGCAATCCAAACAATAAAGGAAAACTGCACGGTATCACCCTTTGTACTTTTACTCTCATATTCACCAATATATAATTAGAACGGTTCGGTATCACCCTTCGTGCATTAAACCTCACATAATATACACGGGATCACCCTTTGTGCTTTATCACTCTCATATCATGGCACGACATCACCCTTCGTGCATTAACACTCACATATCACGGCACGACATCACCCTTCGTGCTTTACAATCTTCCTCACAGTATAAATAATCATGCACGACATCACCATTCGTGCTTTACACTCCTCCTCACAATTCACAGAATCAATAATAACGAATAAAGAGAAATTTCACAAAGAAACTAATATTTCATCAATGATTAATTTCACAATTTAACATCTCAACCTTGAATCAATATTCACAAATTTATCAACCTCGGTGGAACCGGATATAAGTCTCTCAACATTTCAATAACAACAATAAGCATGGATGATAGGATTTAAGACTACAATATTTGCAAGAATAGAATTTCACTTGCATACTATGACTCGACCACAATGCATAGGTGCTCGTCACTTCACCTATAAATCGTATTCAACAACAAACACGTAGCAAATAATCACACAATACCTATTCCCTCAAGCCAAAGTTAGACACAACACTTACCTCGATTTCGCAGGCCACTCACTGCTCAAGTACCGCTTTCCCTTTAGAATTCACCTCCAACCCACTCGTAGTTTAATATCATCAATTATCGCTAAATGAATCAACTTTAATTCATAATTATAGTTTTCCTAAGTTTTTCCAACAAAAGTCAAAAACCGACCTCAGGCCCGCTTGGTCCAAACTCGAGGTTCAGACCAAAATTCATTTACTCATTCTTCCCCCGAGCCCAGATATACAATTGGTTTTGGAATCCGATCTCAATTTCAGGTCTAAATCCCCAAATTTCGAAATTCCTAAGTTCTACCCAAAAATTTCTAATTCCACCATGAAAAATCCTAGATTTTAGGGTGAAATCTTGTTAAAATATGTAAAAGATTGAAAAGAAAATAGTTGGGAATCACTTATCTATGACTTGGGGAAGATTTGGTCTTTGGAAAATCGCCTTTTGAGGGTTAGGGTTTGTAAATTTGAAGAATGAATGAAAAATCCCGTCTAAGTCTAAAGTTATCAGCTGCATGCGAAGCTCGCAAATGCGAAGGAGTCATCGCAAATGCGAGAACCTTCACATTTTCGCTGCCTTGGCAAATTCGAAGAATATGTCGCATTTGCGACAATTGGCCCATCGCAATTGCGGGTAAAATTTCAGATTTGCGGACATGTCCTTCCTCAGACCTCATCGCAATTGCGAAGAAAAGCTCGCAAATGCGAGAACTGCTGGCCCAAGCTTCCCTCGCAATTGCGATAAAATCCTCGCAATTGCCATGCCTGCTTGGTTCGCATTTGCGAAGCCTGATCTCGCAATTGCGAGATCAGAGGCCTGCTATAGACACCAGTTACACCAGCAAATCTCTAAGTGCCAAAATCACTATGTAGCCTATCCAAAACTCACCCGAGCCCTCGGAGCTCTAAACCAAACATGCACGCAAGTCTAAAAATATCATACAGACTTGCTCGTACGATCAAATCGCCAAAATAACACCAAAAACAACAGATTTAGCATCAAAACTCATGAATTTCTCAAGAACACTTAAATTTACTATCTTCTCAATCGGACGTCCGAATCACGTCAAATAAACTCAGTTTCTCACCAAATTTCATATACATGACTTATATATTACTTCCTCCATTTTAATTTATGTGAACCTATTTCCTTTTTAGTCCGTGCCAAAAAGAATGACCCCTTTCTCTATTTGGAAACAATTTACCTTTATGCAATGATTTATAGCCACACAAAATATATGTGCCTTATTTTAAATCACAAGTTCAAAAGTCTTCTCTCTTTTCTTAAATTCCGTGCCCAGTCAAATGGGTTCACATAAATTGAAACAGAGGGAGTATATTGAACCTGTACCGGGCTCCAGAACTAAAATATGGGCCCGATACCAACGAGATCAAACATTAATCAATTTCTTTATGTCTTTAGAATTTCAGTCTTACAATTTTCATCAAAAATTCATTTCTCGAGTTAGGGACCTTTGAATTTGATTCCGGGCATACCCCCAAGTCCCATATTTTACAACGGTATTTCCAGGACCGTCGGAACACGCGTCTGGTTCTATTTACTCAAAATATTGACCAAAGTCAACTATAAATTATTTTTAAATCCCAAAAATTATTATTTCATAAATTTCCACATAAAGGTTTTCCGGATTTACGTTCGAACTGCGCACACAAATCGAGGTGAGTTAAAATAAGATTTTTAAGGTTAACGAGAGCAAAATAAAGTCTTAAATCACAAGGTGACCCTTTGGGTCATCACAATCATGCACTGCATTTGTAAAACCAATATTGTCATCCTAGTCAATGGCTCAGCTACCGAATTCTTTAGGCCAAGCAGAGGTATTAGACATGGCTGCCCCTTATCACCTTATATCTGCATACTTTGTATGGAAACTTTCTCCTCTCTAATCTCTCATCAAGTAGACATTTGCCAATAGGATCCCATACACCTTAGCCTCCGAGATCCAGGCATATCTCACCTATTCTTTGCAGATGATCTTATTCTAATGGCTAGGGTGAACGAGAAATCATGCAACTCCATCAAAAGCATCCTCTCTCTCTCTCTTCTGCAAATTATCAGGCCAAAATATCAATCTCTAAAAATCAAAAATCATTCTTTAAAAAAAAATTGTGTTCCTAATTTAGCCAAAGAAGTAGCAAACAACTTCAACATCATCATAAGCAACACTTTTGGGAAATACTTAGGGTATTCAATTCTCCAGAATCACCCAAAATCAAGGGACTACCAATTCATTATTGATAACATGCAAAGGAAATTGACTGCCTAGAGAGCCAACTTTCTTAATATAGCTGGCAGAACAACCCTAGCGATCTCTATCCTAAACTCAATTCCTAGTCATGCCATGCAATACACTCATCTCCTTACAAAAACTCTCAAGCAAGTAGATCGTATCCGACACAATTTTATCTGGGGATCCACTAATGAATCTAAGAAACTTCACTATGTAAGCTGGAATAATATTACCAAAACAAAAGAAGAAGGTGTCTTGGCTTAAAAATAGCTAACACCAAAAACTTAATAACATTAGGCAATCTTGCTTGGAGGATTCTCACAAAACCCACAGTTATATGGTTGATCACGCTCAACTATGTCCTATAAAAATACTAAACGGGCGCTGCAAATATAATCTGGGGT